>JADBJO010012745.1:0-18826 GCA_016801955.1 Conus betulinus | reverse complement strand
CGCGGTTGGAAATTTTCTTCAACCGTGTCATTGTAATCTGATAGAAGATTAGAAGTTGGGAAATAAGTTGTATGTTTCATGTAAATCAATAGGATTCGAAGTACTGGTTTCCTTTTTCAGTTTTACCCGATACTTTCTGTGTGTTTCTACTTTCAACTAAACCCCACAGTTCTTTGTGCACTTTTTGTATGCTTTTTTTTTCTTTCTGTTTTTCGTAAAAAATATCATTCTTAATTTTGGTTGATAAGAAGATCACACTACTGTCCCATTAAACTAATGTGTCGAACTTTGCTCTTAGCTGTAAAGTAAGCCGCTGTTTTCGCTCAAAACGGATAATGAAGCCAAGCCTTATCGTACGTGTTTGTATGTAGGACTTTTATTTTCGAAAGTCTCCTCCCCCCCCCCCCCCCCCCCCCCCCCCCCTTTTTTTTTTTTCTTTAAGTCCACGAAGACTGTGGGCATCAGGAATTAACTTGAGAAATGAGAAGATAAATGGTTTCTCGTTCTTCGTTTTCTCTGTCCTGAATGTTTGTTTTTGCTTGAAAGAAGACCCCGGAGGGCGAAATGCTTTGTGTCTTGTCCTGTACTTTGTTTTTGTCCTTGGCGGTAACTAATCCCCTCTCTTTCTGAATTTGGAGAAAAATCAGAAACACACACACACACACAGACACACACACACACACACACACACACACACACACACGCACGCACGCACGCACGCACGCACACACGCACGCACACACCCACACAGTATTATCTCCAATCCTATTTAATATCCTAATTGCAGACATAACCAAAGGCTTGTCCAAAGACGTAGTTTTAGCACAGTTTGCTGATGACATATGTCTGTGGATGAAAGTGACTATGAAAAGAAAAACCTCATTAAGATTCTTAAATTACATAAAGATCAAATATCAACATGAATTAAACAATATCAGTAGTTTCCTACATGAAAATGGATTGACACTGCAGAAAAAAAACAAATCTAATGCTTTTTAACTCTGGACATGACCCAGACAAACTTTCACAATTTACCCTGAATGGATCGGTCTTACAATACGTCAAATCTGTTAAATTTTTAGGAGGAGTATATTTAACATCAAAACTTTCATGGAACCAACATATTGAATATATTTTGAATAAAGCAAGAAAAAGTTTAAACTTTCTAAAGATCATAGGCAAACAAAAATGGGGACAAGATAAAGAGAGTTTAACACTCCTGTCTTCTGCTCTTGTGCGGTCTAGATTGATTTATGCTCAAGAAGTCTTCTTCTCAGCGCTCCACAGCATCTACTTAATAAGTTACAAAGTGTAGACTGCAAAGCGTATAAACTTGCTCTTGGAGTTCCCTACACATACCTGCAATATTGGGACTTACTATGAAAATTGGAATTTTTACCTTTGAACGAGTTTCGAAAAGTGTCCTCCACCAAATTTGTTTTAAAGAACCTTTCACAAAAAAGTTTCTGCACAAATGAAGTATCTCTAAATTCAGATACAGATTTTGCTAAAAGAGCAAAAGACATAAAATCAGCCAAATCTATTCAGTCATACACATCTACTCTTCTCAAAAACGCCAACGTCAACCAAAGTAAAAAATAGCTGGCAATCCGTCCTTTCCACCAATTCCCAAATGGGAACAAACCAAAGCAAATTATGACACAAACTATACTAAACTGAACAAAAACGATCCACCATATCTTTAAAAAAAAAATTATGTAAATTCTCATATGGAAAATCAATATAAGGACCATCTTCAAATTTTTACATGTGCAGTGACTCAAAGTCAGCCCTTTCTGCCTACAGGCTTTAAATCCAAAGATCCGCTGTGAGACTATTACAGAAATTAATTACGTGACACATCTCCTATCAGTGAAAAGAATAAATGTGACTTTCTGTTGGGTGCCCTCTCATTGTGGAATTTCAACAAACGAGAAAGTTGATCAAGCTGCTCGAAGAGCAGCTCGCAATATTGAAGGAACGACTACTCTGAACATTCCGCTAGACCTATCAGAATGTTATACTTTAATTACTAGAGCATCCTTTAACAGTTTCAAGAGATTATTGGAAGACACAGATAGCCAATATTATCACAAACTGTATACAACCAAATCCCGACATCCACCCCAAGACTCAGTTAGACAAATTTGAAAATACGACATCGAGAGAGAGTAGTAACTTTAATTCATAGGATGCGTTTAAATTCACTTCGAACCAAATACAGTAAAAATGTTACATGTGTGTGTGGGAAAACTGTAAGTGTACGTCACCTATTACTAGACTGTCCAAGAGTAAAGAATACAGTGCTCAAGGCTGATTCTAATGTTTTTCACATAATAGATCGACTCCACTGACTTTACCAAAATTTTAAATAATTATGTTTTGCTTTGTTCGTTATGTCCGTATTTATCACGCAGTCCAGTAGGAATTTATCTTTAACTTTAGTGACCACAGACATGATGTTAATTTGAAATGCCATTTGTACATAGGAAAGGCTGAGAAAAAGAAGAACAAAGAGAACAAGAACAAGATAAAAACAAGAACAAGAAGATGTTGGAGGCCCCAGACAGAAAGACGTTGATGATGGTAGACGAGCAGTTGCTCTGTGTATATGCAAGTTATGAACAGCTGCCTGGTTTATATTCTCTACGTAAGATATGCAAGGAAGATAAGCACTTTTGACCAATGAAAAACGTCCGTATGCGCCCGTTCTTGTTCGTAAGCAAATGGCGAACGAGGATGGCTTCCAGCGAATGTGACTTTGATGATGATCAACATCTTGGTAAACTATGCTTCTTGCTTATTTCTAATTGCGTTCCAGGCACAAATAGGAGTTGGATAGTGAGCTGAGGACTTATTGGGTGTAGTTGTATGGACAGTGCGTTTGGCCTAGATTTGATCTTGTGCGTGTTATTTTCATATAATGCAGAATGAAGACGATTATCTTCCTCGCTCTCGGTCGTCAGTCGTTGGGAAGCAACGATCATGAGATTTGCTAACACTTTGTTACTTTGTCAGACTTATCTTTTAATTATTAGCAACTTCAGCTTGGACTTTGAAGAAAAATCAAATACAAATATCTGCGGGACTGACCTCAACAAACCTAATTTTACACGAGTTTATTTTTTTTTGTCTCCTGGTCAGCCTTCACCGAAGGCTTCAAAAATTAAATTTCAAGTCAACTTGTCTACCTGAACTGATTATGATTTTCACCAAGCACTGTTGTAACCGCAGGAGCGTTCAATGATTTAAAAAACTAGCATGATAAACCTTGGGAAGAATATTGCTTTCAGGCAAATGTTAGCATTAAAAAGTAAGAAAAAGATCAGAAAGAAAGGAAAGAGGAGGAAGAGGAAAGATCTCTGTTCACAGTACTTTTGACTTTCTTACTGCATGAACGGCCACAATCATCCAATAATTTTTACGCTGTTTTGTGGGGGTTGCAATGAAAGAAAATTATAGAAAGCGATAGACCTGAAAGTGAGGATAAAATCCAAGTCCTGCTCTAAGTGGGTTCTCTGGAAGGCTACAGTTACTGCACTTTTCGCCTTTCTGAGCTAGCCAGTCCCTTGCCGATATAAGACAGCAGGGCCTCAAAAATAAATTGAAAAACAACAAAAAAGCTATTGGGGTAAGAGTGGAGAGGGGGGGGAGGGACCTATTATCTAACTACTGACTGGGGGGGGGGGGGGGGGGGGGGCACCCAAGACTTAAAGGTGTCCAAGGTGTCCGCTGCCACAGCTGTTTCAGGCAGATTATTCCAGTCACGTATCGTTCTGGGGAAGAAGAAGCTTGTCAATACTGGGTTTTACACTGAATTTGACTGGTGAATCCGGTTGAGCTGGTGGGAGTGCTTCTTCTTTGTCTGGGAGGGGCTGGCACGATGCAGCTTTCGTCGATGATCGCCTCTCCGTCCATTATTTTCCGTAGCATGACAAGTCTAGCTACCTTGCGTCTGTGCTGCAGAGTTGGCCATTGCAGTTTGTCGATCATCGCGGTGACACTAGATGTGGTGTGGTACCGGTTGACCAACTGTGCTGCTCGTCTCTGGACAGCTTCAATCTTATTGATGTTGGCTTGGGTATGCGGGTCCCATACGGTGCACGTGTACTCCAAGATTGGTCTGACGAAAGTCTTATAAATAGGTTGCTTCTTTGAGGCGCACTGCAGGGATCTTCAGGTTTCTTGTAAGGAAGCTGAGGGTCTTGTTGGCTTTAGGACAGATGGCGTTGATGTGCAGGTCCCAGCTTAGGTCACTTGTGATGGTAATGCCTGGATACTTAGAGATGCAGACAGTTTCTAGAATATGGTTGTGGAGGGTGTAGTCGGATTTTGCAGAAGATGATTGGGAGAGTAGTACATTTTCCAGGATGGAATGCCATATCCCAGCTGTGCTTCCATGCTTCTAACTTCTTGAGGTCTTCCTGAAGTAAGCTTTGGTCGTTTTAGACACCTTCAAACAGTAGAAGCTGTGTCATCAGCAAACAGGCGTGTCAGTGAGGAGAGTTCTTCCGGCAAGTCATTAATGTACACCAAGAAAAGCGCCGGCCCTAAAACAGCCTTGTGGGACCCCAGACTGCACACTGACCCGGCTGGAAGCTGCGCCATCCACTACCACCGATTGTTGCCGGTCTTTCAAGAATGCTCCAATCCATTTGTTGATCTTTCCCAGGACACCGTAATGTTTCAGTTTGTGGATAAGGAGGCTGTAGTTCACTCTGTCGAAGGCTTTTGCAAAGTCCGTAATGATGACATCTGCCAGATTTCCTTTTTTTAGAGTTCTGAACAGTTCTGTAAAATTAAGTAGTTGTGTCTTGCAGGACCGAAACTTGAGAAAGCCGTGTTGTTTTCTGGACATAAGATTTCATTGGATTCTAAGTGAGACATGAGAGCGCTGACGATGACATGTGTTCCAGGACTTTGCAGGGGATAGAGGAGAGAGACTGGGCAGTAATTAGATGGGTCATAGTGTTCTCCCTTCCTGAATATTGGTGCAGCATTTGCATATCTCCAATCAGAAGAGACATAACCAGTGTCAAGAGAGGATTGATAGATCATAGTAAGGATTGGGGATATTTCAGGGGCAAGGTCTTTCAGGATGCAAGGACTGATTTTGTCAGGGCCACTGGCGTTATAAGAGTTGAGTTTGGAAAGGAGTTTCTGAATGCCTTGTTCAGTAATCAAGACATCAGAGAGAGGTTGAGCTGGAAGAAATGTCAGACATCTTGCACTTAGCGCGAAACTCTTCATCTGCAGGTGTACTCATGTCCCTTACTGAACACTGACTGGAACTGCTTGTTGAGAGCCTCCGCCTTTGCGGTGGGATCCGTCACAAGCTTTCCATCGACTTTCAGGGGTGTGAAGCCAGAGTTGGAGCTGCGCTGGTGCTTGACGAAGGTGGAGAATCGCTTGTTCGGGGTGAACATTCTGCCGACTCAGGGTCACCTGCGACTGAGCTATCACAGTAGAGATATTCCAGAGGCAGGAAGAGTTTTTCCCCAGTTTTTGGACCATGTTTAACTATATTTACTCTAATAACAGGAAATTCTACTGATGGGAAGAAACTTGACAAATACTTTGAGAAAGCTGCTTTCAGTCAGTAGATTAGCATCTCTGATATATAGCAGTAAATCGGCCAAATTTTAAAGTGAAATTGGGAGTACCCGAAATAGTATGAAGAATCATGCGATTTATCAGAAAAAAATGTCAATATTGGAGTAACTGATAATCAGTTTTAGAGGGTCTGATTTGCTGTCAACTGCAACTGTCTGCATAAGTAAATTACTTGCAAGTCAAGTAAGGTGATATAAAGTTTTGTGCTCCGTAAACAGAATTTTTTTTATTTTTTTATTTTTTTTAAATCCTGTAGAATTAAGTCAAAAGAGAGCACATGTAGGTCATGAGACATTTTATTATGAATGTATGTTTATTCAAGTTTCAGTTCAGCTCTGCATTAAATAGTGAAAAATTTCTCTTAAAAAAAGGTGTTTCTTACCTAAAGAAAACTTTTTAGAGGGTACAAATTTGGCATTTCTTCAAGACTTGGCAGCTGATTTTGCCTGCTCAGCAGTTTCAACAGACTTGCTTTCTTGGGTTTTTCTATCCAGGCAAATTCCCCCAATCAAGACATTTTGAATGAATTCTTATAATTTGGAAGGATTCCCCATGATGTACTTTTTTCACATGCTGCAGTAAGGATGATATGGTGATAGGAGTCATTGTCTGATGATGAAGGGTCTTATTTCATAGTAATGAAAATGCTTGCTTTGCTATCGTTTGCTTGTTTTGAACAGAATTCCATTGAAAGATATCTTCTTTCAGTATGTACGACCCAAGCTGAGGAAAACTTGTGTCAAAATGCAAGTCTATTGTCTGTGCAGCCTATCAAGGAGATCGTGTTTCAACATGAATGTTGCCAAGTTCTGTTGAGTTCAAGCTGTTGCACCAGCTGGTCACAGTTGATGCACTTTATCTTGATGTGATGTGTAGCTGTACATACTGGCAAACGTTTGTTGCATGTTTCTACTCTCAGTCTGAGATTGGCAGTTCCGTTGTATGTATGACACACAAATTCAATACCTGTAATGGAAGCCTTGCTGACTGAGCTATGAGGCATTGTTTTGTCACATAAAATGCATTACCAAACTGAGACTTGCTTGCTAAGATAACAGACTAGAATTGTAAGGTTATCACAAAGTGAAAGCATGTAGATCCTTAAGAAAATGGCTTTCGAAGAAAATGCGTCAAGTGTTCAACATCTGTGCATCTTGATTATGTCAGTTCCTTCTTTGAAACAAATTTTAGAAATATTTATTTGAAATCTGATTACAGAGGCTGATGCACTCATGTCGAATATCATGTCAAATGTCAAGAAGCAGCGTTTAAGTTATTTTATTTTTAATTTTGCGATTCAAACTCAAAGGCTAAATTCAGTTTTATGACTTTCCGATGACTGTTTACTGTAATGTTGATAGTACTTAAAACACTTCAGATCCCACAGATCAGACAACTTTCTGCTCCGAATATTGTGTCCTATTACAGCACAATGCATTGCAGATCGGAACATCATGTTCAGAATCATAAAAGTTTCAGAGATTTGAATCTCATTGGCATGTTATCAGGGCTTCCATTGATAAACATGACATAAGGTGCATCCCCATGAAATGAATTAGTATTAGCTTTTGATCTGTCAAGCTGATGATTGGATGGGTTGTGCTGGCTCAGCTTTATGTACTGCTCACCTGACCAATGTTCTTGCTTGAAGGAATAGCTGAAATAGCTATTACTTTTCTTGCTTCTGTCCTAGTAGCATTTACATCAAGCACATCTTTTTTAATTTTGATTTTCTGAGAAGCTGCTGCTCATTCATTTGATTGTGATTTTGGTTGGTTTAGTTGTAAACCTGGTAATGACCGTCATATGATATATGATAGAGTGTTGAATGATTTGAGCTGAACTCTAAAACGCCACAGAAAAGTGTAAGCTTTTTGCGTGTGTGTGTCTGCGTGTGTGTACATTCGCGTGTGCATATGTGTGCATGTGTGTGCGTGCGTGTATATGAGCATGCATGTGTGTGTGTTTGGTTAAAATGAATCATTTACAGATTTTTGATGGCATGCAAAATGGTTATTTTGTTGAAAAATGAAACTATGTTCACAGGGTGAAAGATTCGCAGTTCAAGATCCAAAGACATTGATTCAAGACCTGGTTTTCTTTACCTTCAGGTTGGAGAATTAAGTAATTGAAGTTCTGTTGTTTATGTTTGTTCATTTCTCTTTTATGCTGTTCTTGTTTTTTGATGAGGTTTTTGTTTCATATCCTAAAGATTTAATGTGATTGCAATTTTCATTTGTAAAACATATATGCTAGCTAGAACAAAAAAATTGCTAGGAAGTTCTACTGAATCAGCATGTGCTACTTTTCACTGGTAACTATTTTGCCTTATCAATTAAAAAAGAAAAAAAGATTCCAGTACCATGTGAACCACTTGAAAGATTTTCTCAGGCAAGTTCTCTGAAGAAAGATCTCGTCATGTGCAGTTTTAATCCACCTGTTTGTGGTACTGCTAAACAGAGATTAAAACAGCCATGCCCAGCTGGTGTTTACTCAAGGTTGGCTTGTACACAAAAAACACTGCCACAGTGCTTCTCTCACATCCCTTCCTTCCATCCCACGAACCTACTAGTACTAAGCAGCCAGCTGCTCATTTGCCAGCTAGATACATAAATCTCCAGTGGTGCATGATCAGCTGCTCATGATGATATTAAGTGCTTCATGATAGGACAGCTAGAGAGACAACCTCCAGTGGTGCATGATCGGTGCTCATGACGATATTAAGTGCCTCATGATAGGACAGCTAGAGAGAAACCTCCAGTGGTGCATGATCAGCTGCTCATGACGATAATAAGTGCCTCATGATAGGACAGCTAGAGAGACAACCTCCAGTGGTGCATGATCGGTTGCTCATGACGATATTAAGTGCCTCATGATAGGACAGCTAGAGAGACAACCTCCAGTGGTGCATGATCGGTTGCTCATGTTGATATTTTAACTGCCTTGAGCATGAAACGGCAGCTAGATAGACAGCCTGCAGTGGTGCATGATTGGTTGCTGATTGTGATCTAGACAACCTGCAGTGGTGCCTGATTGGTTGCTGATAGTGATTAAACTGCCACCATGTTGATGTTCTTGCCAGCAACCGTTCTTCTTTCACACTTGACTATATGTATGAGGTCAGACTTACAGTAGGTACTCCAAAGTGATTTTTAAAATGTTTTTGACTGTTGTTTTCAATAGGTCAAGGTTATAGAACAACTTAAAACTAAGAAAATTATGTAAAATTTATAGCTGTAGCTTAATTAGAGAGCGAAGTTATTATTTTTTAAATATTTAAATTTTTTTACGACAGTCAGAATTCCCCTAAAGGGTCATGTTTGGAGGCCTGTAACTCGGCCATTTGGCAAGTGACATGTCTGAAACTATGGGTGATTGATGTCAGCTACTTGTAATATACACTGAATTTTTTTCAGACCTGAGGCTCTAGCAGAGTCCGACTACCACACTCCTAAAAATGCCAAAATCTTCATTTTGACTTTCTTCCTTCCATATCGGCAACCAAAACAAAGTTATAAAATGTCACATCCCTACTTTCAATTGACATACAAGCATGTAACTTATATCAGAATGATCAGGATTACAAGATCTATCCAGTAGGAAGACATTTAAGCATGTCAGCACAATTGTACACCCCCATACCACCTTCACCCCCCCCCCCCCCACCCTTTTACCTAACTTCTTGTGTGCCATATAAACATTACGTATACAAATTAAATATCTCTGCTTGGCCGATCTTATGAAAACATATGATGGACATTTGTACCAAAAGTAATGCTCAGAAGATTAAAAAGCAAGAAACTTTGCCTCCCCCCCCCCCCCCCCCCCCCCCTCCTCGATCTTCTCCCACCCCCTTTCCTCCCCTCCACCCTAATTCTCCAGTGCCTATGCTTTCCATATATTAGTGAAAGTTATATATATGATTGCCCAAAAAATACTGATATATAACAATGCCATTACAAAATAAATACACTCATCCCTTGAGTTTTTACCCTTGGCCCCATACCCCCAGGCCAGCAGGAACTGAATGGACAAACTTAAAGGTTTACTTAATTGTAGTTGAAAGCCTGAAGAATTGCTCCTCTTTCTAACTGGCATACATTTTTAGAATTGATGAATATCCGGACGAGCACAGTGTAGAAAACCAAAGGAAGGGATAGGAGTGAGATGTGCATATGCTGGCCAAGGCTCGCAGCTAATCAGTAAACAGCACCAACTTTCAACACACGCTGACACACAATCACCATCAAAAGTACAAAAGACAGTGTATGGAAATGAAAGATGTATAATAGATTTTGTCTGATGTATTTTTTTTTTTTTTTTTGATTAATTTTCAAACATTTGGAGAAAATAACAGTCAAATGTGGGTTAACAGCCCACTGCCTCTTTCTTAGTCATGGAGAGAAAGTTTGTGTAGAACTGGCCACTGTTACAGTGTATGTTGACCAGAACAAGGCCCGTTGTAGCAGACACTAACCGCACAGTTTGGAGCACCTGAAAAAAAAAGTAATAAATAAATTGAGTTAGGGTTGTCATTAATTGATAAATCATGATGATAGCTAATCCATTCCATTCAGTCACACGCACACACACCACACACACACACACACACACACACACACACACACACACACACACACACACACACACATCACACACACATAAACACATTATCACCATAACCGCCAATGACAATGGAGTGCATGAGACAAGTGTTTTAGAATCGCTGCTTGATTCATTTAATAAAGGAAATACAGGCTCAAAATTAATATTCTGTACAAAGCTTAAATAAATGTTTGCGAACCGCCCAAAAAACGTGGACAAAACGAATCACACAAGACAAAAACACATGATTCGTTTGTCGACGTTTTTTTGCAGTTCACAAACTTTTTTTTTTTTTTTAAAGATTTGTTTAGATTTCGCCTGCCTGCAGTCGTCTCACTTTGCAACTAGATCTAATATTCTGTACGTTTTCCTACTGCAACTGTGCTAGTTTCAGCTGTTCATTGACATAGGGCCTCAAAAGCGTCGTTGGGCACGGTCACGTGACCTAATAAAATTTGATATTAAGTCAAACAGGAAAGATCTGGTTAAAAAAATCGACAGAAAATAAACCTTGAAGTCATACAAACTACACCTGTAACATATCCATAAAATCTAAGCAGCAGTTTTAATTTGGTGTAAAATACTAAAACACATACTCCTCTCATCAGCACGACCCCACCATTATCCCGGTCTGATGTTTCGGTCGTCAAACAAAAACAAGTAATCTTCAAAATATATGACAGTAATATATAGTTAAATCGTGATGTAAGACTGTCGGAAAAGGTTGAAACTTACCATTCAAAATAGCTGGAACTGCGTGGTTTGAAGACGACTCGTCGATATTCGATAGATTCCGTTTAGTATTTACGGGTTGCATGCCGTCTTGTACTTAGCGCCATTTCAATTTTCGAGTCGACGTTGAAGCTGCACCACGGCTTGTTTCGTAGCTTTGCGCTCGGCGGTATTTGAACGGACAAACTTAAATTTTTACTCAAATTAGGTAGCGGCACGCCTCTGTCAGCAGTGAGGGAAAGGCTGATTTTAGGTGAAAAGGCCAACTTCAATCAGGCAGTACTGGTGTAATACTGTATCTATGACGATGCTTTTTTTTATTCTGAATAAACCTTTATTTATCTACTTTTATTCTCATGTATTTTCATTTTTGTCATGAATGCGTGAGAGAGAGAAAGTCTAAATGAAAAATACCCCCCTGAAAAGAAAATCGACGTCGGCGAAATCGCCGATGTCCGCCGAACCCGAAGTTGATACGTGTTGGAAAATCTCGACTCGCTGTACACATGCTGGACAGAGCGATCTAAAAATAGTTTCATAATAAAGATGAAAGATTCATCTTTAAAACAGTATAAGTTTCAAAATAATTAAAGTCCAGTATTAATTTGAGAAAACGAGTTGAAAAATTGGGTAAATTTTAGATTACTTTATCTCCCCAAAATACTGATAAAGATATATCATCTTAGGGTGCGCTGGAAAGAGGATTTCAAGCCCTACACAGTGGTATGCAAATTAGCTCTATCCGTGCAATATCCACCAATCGCAAGCCGGGAAAAGCGAGTGTGTGCGGAACGTCGCGAGGCACAACATTGTAAACACAATGGCGACCAGCATGGCAAGTGCGTCGGAACGATACATCGCTTCGAATGAATGGGAGGTCCGTGTCCAGGATCTTTATGGTAAGTTTTATTTGTGATAATGGCAGATCGATTATTGAAGCACATTTTTCAAACAAATGATCGGTTCAGAATGATCAGATTATGGTTAGTTTTGAATTAGAAGTGATCAAGTGAAAGTGTTAGGAAAAACACATGCTCCACTCTTGTTGTCTTCCTATCGAAGTTGATTTAATTTTATCGGAAGGCTCGTTTTACCTAAACATTAACTAAATATCATTTCAAGATTGCACATTGTCGAATCGTATGCTTTATGTTTAATATAATAAAAAGTTTGGGGCATATTTTATTAAATTATTTGACAGTATCGATTGCCGGAAGTAGAATGATTTTGGTCACAAGTAACAAAAGATCTGGTCGATCTTGCGCGGCCGTGTTCGTGCGTTTTTCTTCGAAGTTAATGCACATTGTGATTGTTTTATTTTTTTGTTTTCATGCAATGGTCTGTTGATTTCTGTCATCGAATGTGTATTTTGTAATAGTATTGAAGAAGGGGCAGTAGTACTTGTTGGATTTTTCTCGCGTGTATGAGCCCCATATCATTCCGTTTATTATATCTCCCCCCCCCCCCCCCCCCCCCCCCCCCCCCCCACAACACAGTCACGAAAAGAACATACATTTTATGAAAAAAAGACTGCATTTAAAAAAAAAAAAAAAAAAACATGATCAATTGTGTGTGTGAGTGAAGGAGTGTTTTAGTTTGCTTTTCTTGTTGCTATTGTTAAGGTACTTCAGCACTTTGAGCTTTCTAGTATTTATGTAAATGTATGGTGAGAAAAGTACTAAAGAAATGTTCCTTTGTTAAAATGTGACAGGGTTCATAGCCTAACAGCATCCTAATATTCCAACTTTTCACGAACTTTCAAAATCACTTTCTGGATTTTCCAACGACCTTTAAATGGCCCTAAAACTGAAATTAAGTGTAAATAAGCAAAAAACACACACACAACAGACACACAGATTACCTTTCAATAGAACAGTCCTCTCGTTATCACACCAATCTTCTGGCCTTATCACTGTCTGTTCACAATGACCCAAAGTTATAGTTATTTCCTCACATATTTTAAAAATTTCACGGTCCCTGGTTTTTTTTTTTTTTTTTTTTTTTTTTTTTTTTTTTTTTTTTAGTGGATTTCTTATATTGGTGACATAAGTCCAAATTCACAAACTTTCACAAACCATATTCATGTTTTCTTATTTTTCAAAGACTTTCCAGGGCCTGGAAAATAACATTTTTTTCCCCAGACAAACTTCCCAAACGCTATGAACCCTGTGTGATCATCTGGATTATTCTCCAGTAAATCTCATTCACTTCAACATTGTAAAAAGATTGTATAGCAAATGTCTGAGATAATGTCTTGAAAACACACAATCACATGATATAGGCATGTGTGCACACACACACACACACGCACACACACTTGCACGCACACACACACACACACACATTGAAGCTCACAAACACCATTTCCTCCTCTCCTTTCTTTTTCCCCCCACACCGACACAGGTGCATGCATCTGAGAAGCATGCAAAAAAAACAATGGAAGTCAAATGCTTAAAATTCTCCTTTCTTTCCTTGAAGATGACCAGTTTCATCGCATGAAGCAGTACCTCACAGCAGAAGGAAAGGGGGAGAAAAGTAGGACTGACCAAGCAATCAGTTGCCACCAACAAGCTGCTCCTTCAGCTGGACTGTTTGAGACGGACCTGTGAGAAGAGCTGGGATGAGATTTCCACCTTTGTTGACAAAGTGTGTGATGAAAAGATTTTTGCACACACTACACTGAAAACAGAGGTCAACCATGCAATCAGAGGTATTTCAACGTTATCGTGTGATGGTGATCTTCAGAGATTTTTAGAGACGGATATCAGGTTTGAACTTGAAAGTCGAAGTATTGGTCACTTTCTGCAGAAGAAAGGCATCACGCGACACCATCTCCTTTCACCAGATACCCTTGACCAGTCCCAGCTGTGTGAGGTGCCAGTGACAAATGGGTTGCTGATGATCTGCTGCTGATCTTCCAGAAAGAAGAAGGCCTGTCTCTACAAAAAGAGTGGTTCCACATGATAGGGTTAGACATTGCAGGGCTCTCTGACAAACAGCTCAACACAAAATTAGCCAAAACCAGGAAACCCTATGACAGTCTGATGAAAAGTGCCTCCAGACCCAGCAGTCAGCAGAAATTGAAAGACTTTCTTTTGCAGCCTCCAGAGCATTTTGTATTAAAAAAGAGTCTGGAACAAAACTTATCCCCACTAGAATCCTCTGCCTATGCAGTACATTTGTCAGATCCTCAGGTCACATATGAAGAAAAGACGGATAATGGGAATGCGGCTATTAAATTAGCAGCACATGGGAGACAGACAGCTGCTCTCCGCCGGCAGCTGGAAGAATCACAGGCAGCGCTCAAAACATCAAAATCAGAAGTTGACACTCTGAAAAACGTTTTGCATGAAAAAAAAAACACATTTGATGGCACTAGAACGGAAATGGCTAAAATGATTGCTGATAAAAAATCATCAGATCAAGAAACTTCTGTTAAGAGACAAGTTACAGAGAGCGAACAGAAAAATTTCAACAATACAACAGTCGAATTATTACAAAAGGCTAAAAAGGAAAGAAAATGATATGAAAAAAAGCAGAGCACATAATTAAACAACATCAAAGTGGAGGTTGTCAAAGAAAGATAGATAGTCTTAGAAAAAAACTGAAGAACAGCCAAACTAGTACATCAAATTTGAAAACAAAGATAAATACTCTGAAGGGAAAAAATGGAGCAACACTGTTGGACCAACAACATGCTGGTGAAGTTCTGCAAGATCCTGAAAGAAACTGCGCCTCAAAGATGAAAATGGGCACTTCAAACCAGAGGCAAAGATAGCAGTTATGGAGCTTGTGGGAGAGTCTGAAGTTCCTGCTCACAGGTGTGGTGCTGTCATCAGAACTGCTGCACGGCTGTGTGGTGTCAGGATTCCAGAGAGTGATTTGCCCTCACAAAGGTCAGCTTTACGCTTTGCTGACCAAGGGCATGTGGTCAGCAAGTCTCATGTGGCAGAGGTCCTCAGAAGTCACGAGCACTGGGACTTGCACATTGATGGAACCAGCAGGAGTGGGAAGAACTACATCAGTCAGCAAGCTACCACCGCCAGTGGCTCCTTTTCCATGGGGTTTCTTCCTGTGACAACAGAGGACACTTCCACCCTTGTGGACATTGCCATACAGATGCTTGAAGAGCTGTCTGATCTCCATCCAGAAGGAGCCAGTCACATGAATTTCTACCATTCTCCTTGGCTTGTCGAGCATCATGACAGACCGGGCTGCAGTCATGAAATCTTTGGCAGAAAGCTGGAGGCAGAAAGGCAAGAACTGCTGCAGTTAGTTAGATGAAGGACTGGAGTTTTCATTGCAACGCAACATTTCCTGCTTGGTCTTGGTGCTGAAAGCAAAAAAGCACTGGCCCAAGATGAACAGGAGAAGGGGGAGCCGCTTGGCAGAGATGCAGTACCTGGCTTCAACAATTTCAACTCATCAGATTGCTCAGCATACAGGTAAATTTTACTGTCATTTTTTAAATCCACCTTTAAAAAAAAAATCTTGCTGAATGTTCCACGTACATAAAATATTTTGACTTTGGTCATTGATGAAACAGTTGTCGGTTTTTACACTTTACTCTTGCTGTCATACTATCCTTGTAGTTCTAGAGTAAAGATGCAGAACCTTTGAATACAAAGTCATTGTGACTTTTTTTGTGTGTGTGTATTCATGGGTTGTTAGTAATTTACTTTTAAAGGTACACATCATTCAAGAGGAAAAGGTACCACTTCCGACTTTCTACAATGTTGCCTATGTGAAGTTTGCCAGACAAATTTCTGTTGCAAATACACGATTTATGTATAATTGTGGCTGTTTTAATGTTTCCTGCTTACCCAAAATATCTTGCACTTTTTTTTGTTGTACTGTGTAGGTACATCTGGATGGCATGTGACTGTCTGGGGCCGCGTGGAGATGACAAGCATGGCTGCAGAGACTGCTGGGAAGCCTACTGCCTAATGGTGGGGAGAGCTTCTACTGTGACCAGCTTCCGAGAGAACAGATTCAACAACCTGTTCCAAGCTGCTGCCAGCCTCCATTATCATCGGCATGACATCCAAGAGTGCCTGAGCTCCTACATGCCAAAGAACAACAGGAAAATTGAAAGTGTGCTGGCTGACTGCAACAGTGAGACCATTGACTGTCACATCATTGTGCTTGGCCTGCTGTACTTCAGGATCACAGGTAATTAAGATTGATTTTGATTGTCTTTTTTAAACAGCTGTATAGCTATACTACTACTATCATCTTTTGAACAGCTGGAGTAAAACTTGGGTATGTCAAATTATCAACAGAAACTTCTTTTTTAGCTGTTGTATAATTGGTTTATTTATAAAACGATGTGTTAAGATGATTTTTTTTCTTCATAATTGCTGTGTCATACAACCTGTTGTGTGTGTGTTGTAAATGTGTCTGGTCACACTTTTTTTTTTAGCAGCCATTACTGACAATAATTATAAGGATCAAACTGAAACAGAGTAATAAGATATTTATGATCTGGTGCTTGTTTCTGTTTGAACAGGTCCATACTGGTGTCTTCTTAGGGGCAGTATTCACTACCTGGATTTCTACATTTATGTTGAAAGCCTGCACACCCGGTTGCTTGACTGGCAGACAGATGCCTCTCCTGCCCTGCGTGAAGATTGTCCAGCCACTTTTCCAGGCATTCAGTGTCCTCATAATGCAGACATCCTGCTGTCCTTACTGGCCATTGGGGAAAAAGAAAACGGTGGTCACAGCTTTGTTGCAGAAGGTTTGCGGTTACCTGTTAGAGGTCACCAGGCGCCAGTTAGCAGATTTTCTACCCGGTGGAACGTACCACAATGTGCAGGATGAAGAGCTGCGGCAGAAGCTTGACCACTCCAGTCTGACAAATTTAGTCAGTGAAGAGTGCTTCGCCGATCTGGACTTTTCTCTGTTTAAGCGGAGAAATGCCAGCTTGCATCATCACTCCACCGTGAATCTGCTAAAGCGGAATAAATCTGTTTCATCCTGGCTGGCCCTGAAGACCTCTGCAGAACAGCAAGACTTGCTGAAGCTGTCTGCCAGAAAAGCTGCTGCACTGCGAGAAAAGCATGTGCAGATGGAAAAAGACACCGTCCGCCGAAAACAAGATCTTCTGCAAGAGGCAAGACTGGTCAAGGAAGCAGCAGAGGAAGGGAAACGTCAGCAGAAGATGTCTGTAATGGAGGATCTGAGACCTCACCAGGGCCCATGTTCATCACCTGCTGACATCCAACGGCTGCTCAGAATCTATAGAACCCACAGGGCCCTCAGGAAAGCCTTACGAGCAGAGATTCTTTTTCAGAAAATCATTTTGGAAAAAAAGTCTTCACTGCTCAAGGTCACAGGATCAGTCCTGAAGCTTGTGAATCAGCTTTTGGAGTTTTTGGTGGGGAGGTGTTAGAACGATTGCCAGCAATCCAGCCAGAAGTTCAGCCGAACAAGCGTCCACGCGAGAAATATCAGATTCTTCTGAGGATGACTCTGACCAGAGTGAAGATCATCTCAACTCTGATGAGGATAATGAAGAAGAGCAGACAGCACACAACTTTGAGCACTTCAATTTTCAATTCAGGCAGCCAGAAGAGCTCATTGCTGTGTACTTTGAAGATGACTTCTTCATAGGGGCAGTGCACAACATTCTGAGTGAGGATCAAGCGGAGGTGAACTTCATGACCAAGGCTACTGTGGGTAGAGGTGCCAATGCCCGCCATGTGTACCGATGGTCACACTCACTTGATGTATATCCTATCAACTCCTCAGTGGTGTTTGCCTCCAAACTCACCCTGGCCCCATCTTCTTCATCTGGGAGGTCTTTTGTTGTGGACTGGCCAAATGATCTACGCCAGAGATATGACGCATTCAAATGTTTCCTGTTTGAAAATCATCTCTGATTTGCTTCTTTCAAGAGATGTCTGTTGTAAGTAACCTAAGGTGTTATTTGAAAGGTAGGACTTGTAAAGAATTTTCTTTTCAGTGAGTTCAGCTATCGGTGAGCCTGTTGACATCATTTTCAAAAATAATGATTTTGCGTTTGAGATCTTTACACTAGTATTGGTAGTAGATTATTAAGACAATCTAAATAAGCAAAAACTTTGTCTGTGAAGACTTTCAATAGTTTAAATTATGCCTACCACCATTTTAGATATCTGGTTTAAGTTTGAGAGCGATATGACAAGTGGTTTGGAAAACATTGCAATTTTCTGTTGACGTCTGTGGATTTTAGGTCCCATAAGCAACATTTAAAATGGATAATGTACGTATTTTTTGCTTGATTTCTGTCATTTAACATTTAAATGACAAAAGATACCATGTAGAACACAACCACCAAGTTTGGAGTGTGAAAATCTGTATTAGTTCAGGAATTATGTCCATTTTTCTAATTTTGTCGATCTACGGCCTATTTGCCACTGTACATTTTGGCCTTTCTAAGCATATTTACACCTCATTAGACGGAAAATTTACAGACCCATTGAGCTGAAAAAAATTAGGCTAAGCCTATGCAAACTGGTAACTCAAAAAGTCTAAAGAAATTACTAATTGATGTTATTCTCTAAAATCTGTAGGTCCCCAAACATGGCACCTCGTGCCAATTTGACATTTCCGGAATTGCATGAAGTGCCATTTTTGACCACAAGCAAAAGAGACAATTTATTTTGGACAGCCCTGTAAATTTGTGTGCTAAGAGTATATGGTACACACTCTCCAATTGCATAATATCTTATGTCTCACATGCACGGTGTTCTTGCTGGGAGGCTTCAAAGATGCGACGTCACACTGTTACATGCGAATGTTCGGCAAATGCAATATTAAAATGTTGTGCTCTTGGTTTATTCTGGAAATTTTACATGAAACATTTTAAAACGGTTTTTCACTCTGAATTTTC
>JADBJO010012744.1:35771-50771 GCA_016801955.1 Conus betulinus | reverse complement strand
TCTGAACGATCAATTGACCGACTGAACGAACGGATGACTGAATCAGCGCCAGACCGAACAAACTTACGAACGACTGGCTGAACGATCAACTGACTGACAGAACGACTGACTGAACGATCAACTGACTGACAGAACGACTGACTGAACAATCAACTGACTGACAGAACGACTGACTGAACGATCAGCTGACTGACAGAACAACTGACTGAACGATCAACTGACTGACAGAACGACTGACTGAACGATCAACTGACTTGACAGAACGAGAGGCGATCAATCCACCGACCGACCCAACAAACGCGCGAAGAAAACAACAATGAACGAACGAACGAACAAGCAAACGAGTGTACGAAAGAAAAGAAGGAATGAAGAATGAAAAAATGTGAAAAAACGAAAGAGAAAATTCACATATAGTGTACCAAAGAATGAAAAGGACTTAAGCGAACGTAAAACAAACTCGTCTAAAAACATTGCCGGAAATAGGTGGGTGGGTGGTGTGTGTTGTGTGTGTGTGTGTGTGTGTGTGTGTGTGGGGTGGGGGGGGGGGGGGGGGGTGTGGTGTTGGAGATACCCTGTTTTTGCAAACTCTGTATGACAATGATTCAATTAACATATGTAAATTGTAAAAGAAGAAAGCCTAACACTTTCCATTGACAATACTGTGATTACCACATCATAGGACATACACGCCGCAAAACATTGCTTAGGTGTAAATAAATTAATAAATAACTTGAGAAATATATACAGTAATCAAATAATGAATCAGTTATTAAAAAAAACCCTACCAGATTATAGATACATAAGATAACAGACCAATAAAGGAACGAATGCTCTCTCTCTCTCTCTCTCTCTCTCTCTCTCTCTCTAGTTGTTTCAGAAAGTGAGATACTGGTAAGCGTTCATTATTGACTCTAATGATAGATCGATAGTGTGTGTGTTTTTGTGTGTGTGTGTGTGTGTGTGTGTGTGCGCGCGCATGTGTGTGTGTGTGTGTTTGTTTGAGTGCGTGTGTGTGTGTGGGGTGTGGGGGGGGGGGGGGGGGGGGGGGGGGGGGGGGGGGGGGTGGGGGGGGGGGGGGGGGGGGGGGGGGGGGGGGGGGGGGGGGGGGAGGGTGCGCGCCCGCGGACGGTGTGTGCATAGACGTGTATCCATGTAATTATTTGAATGAAATTATGATCAGTCATAATTTTAACAAGAAAAAAAATAATGAAGTATGAAGTTAACTAGAAAAAGGCATAAAAGTATAAAAACAAAGAAAAAAGAAAAAGAAGACAGAATCTGACGAATGAAAAATAGTGACACGTGAAAAAATATAAAACTAGTTTTCAAAATATGTCTTGATATATTTTTCCATCATTTATTTTACTCACTCACTCTCTCCCCCTCTTTTCAGCTCTCTCTCTCTCTCTCTCTCTCTCTCTCTCTCTCTCTCTCTCTCATGTTTTTTTCTCTTTTAACCATGTGTACCTCTGTCTTTGTCCTTGGGTTTGCTTCTCTCTCTCTCTCTCTCTTAACCTCGCTCTCTCTCTCCCGGAGGCAAAGAGAGAGTGGACGAGAGAGAGAGAGAGAGAGAGAGAGAGAGAGAGAGAGAGAGAGAGAGAGAGAGAGAGAGAGAGAGAGAGAGAGAGAGAGAGAGAGAGAGAGAGAGAACGAGGTGGTGGAACGAGACGGAGAGGAAGACCCAGAATGACGAATGATGGACGAGATGGCATGAGCAGTAGGTGAGGAGGAATGACAGACAGGAACAGATGTGCAACACGCAGAACCGATGAACGGTGGACTGGAGAAACAGTGGAGAACGTGGTCATGAATGACGGTCGAGAGGAGACGACGACAACGACTAGAGAAGAATCCATGATGGATCGGAGGGGAAGAAGAGAACGCCAGAACGATCAATGAATGATGGGCCTGGGACAAAAAGAAGACATCGTGAGACTGATGACTGATTGAGCGAACTCGAGACCGATGACTGGTTAACGGCAGAACAGTTCAGAATTCATGGAATGGAGATATTTTCCAACACTCGGTCGAGGAATTTATAATAGCAGGAAAGTCGCTGAAACATGGCAAAGCTGCAAGCTTTTTCAACATCTCTGCAGAACACCTGAATATGGCGGAAAGGCAGCAGCTGATATAGAAACTGTCATCTGCAACAAAATCCGGCACACTACATATGGCTATATACAGACGCGACATGGACCTTGGAAGATAGAACCCAGTCATAGAAATGAGATGTCATTTGCACGATGCTATACATCAGATATACTGATCATGTCAGCATTGAACAAGTCATTGCACGATGCTATACATCAGATATACTGATCATGTCAGCATTGAACAAGTCATTGCACGATGCTATACATCAGATATACTGATCATGTCACCATTGAAGAAGAGCGCCAGACCATCAAACAACACGTCGCGCCACACGAAGATTTGCAAACACCAGCAAAGCAAAGAAACTGGGTCGGCATTGTCATCAAGATCCAACGACCCTGCTAAAGTCATCATCCAGGAAAGTGTTGAAGGAGAGAGACCAGAGAGAAGACAGAAACACATGGACTGACAACATTGCAGAATGACAGGGAAACATCTGTAGAGACCAGAGAGAAGACAGAAACACATGGACTGACAACATTGCAGAATGGACATGGAAGCATCTGTAGAGACCAGAGAGAAGACAGAAACACATGGACTGACAACATTGCAGAACGGACAGGGAAACATCTGTAGAGACCAGAGAGAAGACAGAAACACATGGACTGACAACATTGCAGAACGGACAGGGAAACATCTGTAGAGACCAAGGCCTCGGAACACAACCGACAGAACTGGAGGAATCTGGTGAACAGTTCTTCTGTGCGATGCCCCGATGACTTCACTCGGACCTAGAAAAAAGGAGTTGAATATTAATGACACCAAGACAAAATTATTCTTATATTTTAGAATGATTTCTTAAATCCCAGAATGTTTGCGAGATTACAGGATTGAGCCATCTGTTAAATTTTTTTTAATGATTTGAACACACACGGCTTTAGTATGTTCTTGAGTCTCAGAAAATTAAATGTTCACGTTATTATATTTCTCAGATGATAAAATGTTAATGTTCTGGCCTATCGTCAGTGCAATACTAATCATCATCAAATCTGAAAAGTCGGTTCTCTCAGTGAGGCATGACAGGCACTGTTGGACCTCATTAAACACATGAAATAACAACACTGCATTTGTTGTCCAGTTTACTGGTATACTTTCTAACTGGCTGGGGACAGACAGCGTGTGTCTAGGTCTTTCAGATATTCCTTGCCAGAGTCTACGAATACTTTGTTTCTGAATTCAAGATAAAAAGACTTCAAATAAAAACGATTAGCTTTTGATAATTTACTTTATTCTGAAAGAAACTGTTAGCCAGAACACCGCGACTGACACCAAGTTTAGCCTTATTCTCAGCATTGTGCAAAAAAAAAAAAAAAAAAAAAAGAAAAGAAAAAACTACAAGAAAATCATGTGGTTAAACCATGTTTGGTAAAGTCATTCAAGTACAGTACAATTTGTTAAAGCAGCAGAAACTCATTTCATTTGAAAAATGACAAACACATACTGTCCCCACCCCCCCTTTTCCCTCTACCTCTCCATCCCCATCTTTTTCCTCTGTACTGTCACTCCTCCACAAACACACCAATTCACACCGTATCCCCCCCCCCCCCCTTCCCTCTACACCTCTCCATCCCCATCTTTCCCCCTGTACTGTCACTCCTCCACAAACACACCAATTCACACCGTCCCCCCCCCCCCCCTACCCCTCTCCATCCCCATCCCTCTGTACACCTCTCCTCCACCAACACAACCAATTCACACCGTCCCCCTCCCCCCCCTTCCCTCTACACCTCCATCCCCATCTTTTCCTCTGTACAACCTCCTCCACCAACACCGTCACCGTCCCCCCCCCCCCCTTCCCTCTACACCTCTCCATCCCCATCTTTTCCTGTACTGTACTGTCACTCCTCCACAAACACACCAATTCACACGTCCCCCCCCCCCCCCCCCTTCCCTCTACACCTCTCCATCCCCATCTTTCCTCCTCTGTACTGTCACTCCTCCACAAACACACCAACACACCAATTCACACCGTCCCCCCCCCCCCCTTCCCTCTACAACCTCTCCATCCCCATCTTTTCCCTCTGTACTGTCACTCCTCCACCAACACACCAATTCACACCGTCCCCCCCCCCTTCCCTCTACACCTCTCCATCCCCATCTTTTCCTCTGTACTGTCACTCCTCCACCAACACACCAATTCACACTGTCCCCCCCCCCCCTTCCCTCTACACCTCTCCATCCCCATCTTTTCCCCCTGTACTGTCACTCCTCCACAAACACACCAATTCACACTGTCCCCCCCCCCCCTTCCCTCTACACCTCTCCATCCCCATCTTTTCCTCTGTACTGTCACTCCTCCACCTCCACAAACACACCAATTCACACCGTCCCCCCCCCCCCCCTTCCCTCTACACCTCTCCATCCCCATCTTTTTTCTGTACTGTACTGTCACTCCTCCCAAACACACCAATTCAATTCACACCGTCCCCCCCCCCCCCCCCCCCTCCCCCCCCCTCTCCATCCCCATCTTCCCCTCTGTACTGTCACTCCACCACAAACACACCAATTCACACCCCCCCCCCCCCCCCCTTCCCTCTACACCTCTCCATCCCCATCTTTCCCCCCTGTACTGTCACTCCTCCACAAAACACACCAATCACAACTGCCCCCCCCCCCCCCCCCCCTCCCTCACACCTCTCCATCCCCATCTTTTCCTCTGTACTGTCACTCCTCCACAAACACACCAATTCACACTCCCCCCCCCCCCCCTCCCCCTACCACTACACCTCTCCATCCCCATCTTTCCCCCTGTACTGTCACTCCTCCACAAACATCACCAATTTACACTCCCCCCCCCCCCCCTTCCCTCTACACCTCTCCATCCCCATCTTTTCCCTCTGTACTGTCACTCCTCCACAAACACACCAATTCACACTGTCCCCCCCCCCCCCCCCCCCCCTACACCCCTCTCTACACCTCTCCATCCCCATCTTTTCCTCTGTACTGTCACTCCTCCACAAACACACCAATTCACACTGTCCCCCCCCCCCCCCCCCCCCCCCCCCACACCCCTCTACACCTCTCCATCCCCATCTTTCCCCCTGTACTGTCACTCCTCCTCCACAAACACACCAATTCACACCGTCCCCCCCCCCCCTTCCCTCTACACCTCTCCATCCCCCCCATCTGTTCCCCTGTACTGTCACTCCTCCACAAACACACCAATTCACACCGTCACCCCCCCCCCCCCCCCCTTCCCTCTACACCTCTCCATCCCCATCTTTTCCTCTGTACTGTCACTCCCCCACAAACACACCAATTCACACACTCCCCCCCCCCCCCCCCCCCCCCTTCCCTCTACACCTCTCCATCCCCATCTTTTCCCTCTGTACTGTCACACTCCCCCACAAAACACACCATTCACACCACCGTCCCCCCCCCCCCCCCTTCCCTCTACACCTCTCCATCCCCATCTTTTCCTCTGTACTGTGTCACTCCCCCACAAACACACACAATTCACACTGTCCCCCCCCCCCCCCCCCTTCCCTCTACACCTCTCCATCCCCATCTTTTCCCTGGTACTGTCTCCCCCCCACAAACACACCATTCACATGGATGCGCGAAAATGCTGATTCATGCACCCCCCCCCCCCCCCCCCCCCCCCCCCCACACACACACGCGCGCGCGTGGAGACACAACACACACAAACAGGCACATACGCGCACACACATTTATGTATACACACAAGCGGAAGCGCTCGCTCGCACGCACGCAAGCATACAAACCATATACAGCTATGCGCGCACACACACGCGTCATGTATACACATACAACCACGCACACACACAGACTCACACAGACACACAACGCGCGCGTACACATTACACACACACACGCACGCACGCACACATACACACGCACGCACGCGTGTGCGCGCCCGCTCACATATACATATACAGCCACACGCACGTGCGCAGGCACACATGCACATATTCAACATATTCAACTATGCGCGCGCGCACACAAGACGCGCGTATTGCAGAGAGAGAGAGAGAGAGAGAGAGAGAGAGAGAGAGAGAGAGAGAGAGAGAGAGAGATATACATTTTTTTTTTTCTCTTTTTTCCCCAGAAGCTTTTTCGAAACGATCTTCCAGCATTTATTTTTTAACAACAAATAAAAGACCAACAATACTTTTAAACGAAAAGAGAAACCTAAAATCTGTTAATTCTTTGTATGTGATATATGAAATCGGTCTTTAATGAACAGGTATGGTCTCATCTTTCTGTCTTCAACTTTTGATTATCAGAAAAGACGGCTCGACAATACATTGTTGTCCGACAATGCCTTATAAATGCCTGTGCTTTGTCAAAAGATCTCATGACAACAATGCTTCTTAATTCAATAGGATACACTCGGAATTTAAAATTATTCTTAATTTCTTCTATTTTTCCACATGTTGTGCACATTTTTTAATTCGAACATGAGAATGATAACTGACAGACGGAACGGGAACTGGGGACGTGAGAAGGATGAATGATGGACGAGTGAAGAAAAGTAGAACGAAGATCAATGGATGTGTGAGGAGAAGATAAAATTATCATGAAACTGATGAATGATGCTCTGGAGGAGGAAAGGAGTTTCAGAGAATGAATGATGATGGACGGAAGAAGAACATAAGAATGATAAACAACGGGCGGGATAGGAAGGGGAGAACTGGATTAGTTGTAAATGGTACGTCCATCCTACTGTTCAATACCGCTGAAAGAAAAGTAAAGGGGTAACAATGGAAATGACTGCATCGTAAAGTTCGCGGCAATGCAGAAGAAACAGGTTAGCAGTGTGTAAAAGGAACGTGCTTGTGGCAGAGAAGAATGAAAGGGGGGGGGGGGGGGGGGGGGGGGGGGGGGACTGCAGAACTTCGAAAAGGTTGGAGGTTTAGTGGGAAAAGACCCAACATGACATAAGAGACTGGGGGAGATGAGACCATAATGAATTGCTTATAGGAGCCCAGCCGACCGCAAGAGACTGGGGAACATGAACCCATGATGAATGACAATGTATAACAGGAGGTATGGACAGTAATGGAAGGGCTGAAGAAATGAAACTAGGGGGAGGGGAGAAACTGAAGGACCTCGGGTTCAAATCCATGAAATATTTAAAGAAGGCAACTGCAGTGGAGAAGCAGGAAGCAGTGGAGGGAGATGGAGACTGGTGGTGGTGCATGTCCAGTCCTCTCAGCATGTCCACAGCATGGTTATACCATACAGTGAAAGGTCTCTGGACAACATCAAGGAGTGAACTCTCAGCATGTCCACAGCATGGCATGGCTTACATCAACCACTCTCAGCATGTGAAAGTCTCTGGAAACAACATCAAGGAGTGAACTCTCAGCATGTCCACAGCATGGTTATACCATACAGTGAAAGGTCTCTGGACAACATCAAGGAGTGAACTCTCAGCATGTCCACAGCATGGTTATACCATACAGTGAAAGGTCTCTGGACAACATCAAGGAGTGAACTCTCAGCATGTCCACAGCATGGTTATAGCATACAGCGAAAGGTCTCTGGACAACATCAAGGAGTGAACTCTCAGCATGTCCACAGCATGGTTATAGCATACAGTGAAAGGTCTCTGGACAACATCAAGGAGTGAACTCTCAGCATGTTCCACGCAGCATGTTATAGCATACAGTGAAAGGTCTCTGGACAACATCAAGGAGTGAACTCTCAGTATGTCCACAGCATGGTTATACCACACAGTGAAAGGTCTCTGGACAACATCAAGGAGTGAACTCTCAGTATGTCCACAGCATGGTTATACCATACAGTGAAAGGTCTCTGGACAACATCAAGGAGTGAACTGGAAAAGTAAGGAGTGGAGGGAACACTGGACTGACAAGTACAATGCCCTGGTACATAGTGTGAAAGTATGCAAATGAGAAGCAAAGGAAGTAAGTTAGAAAAAATGTGGTGAGTAACAAATATCCTAAGTGGGTAGGAGCAGGGGCAAAAGTGGGGCATTTATAAAGAGTTATAAGAGGAATCCATCTAAACTGATATATTGTGAGTGGATCAAACGTAAGCCATATGAGGGTCGGAAGCCTATATTAAAAAAAAAAAAAAAAAAATGAAAAATAATATCGAGACCAAACTCGCATGGATCAAAATAATTTTCTAAAGGCCAGGATTTCTTTAATCAACGTGATTCAGCATAGTTGTATCAGGAACCCCCCCCCACCCATTCCCATCAATACTCACACCCACCCCGTTATACAGTAAGCTCAGGGTAAAGCACTTCGGCTGCTGTAAGACGAGTTCACATACACCTGAGGCTTCATGTATTGATGTTGTGGTGGTATGTGTAGTGTTGATATACCTGAGGCTTCATGTATTGATGTTCTGGTGGTACTGGTGTTTTGCTGATATACAGGGGGCTTCATGTATGATGTTCTGGTGGTACTGGTGTTGTGCTGATATACCGGGGGCTTCATGTATTGATGTTCTGGTGGTACTGGTGTGTGGTGTTGATATACCAGGGGCTTCATGTATTGATGTTCTGGTGGGTGGTGTAGTGCTGATACACCAGGGGCTTCATGTACTGATGTTCTGGTGGTGCTGGTGTGTGTTGATACACCTGAGGCTTCATGTATTGATGTTCTGGTGGTGCTGGCTGGTGTGGTGTTGATACACCTGAGGCTTCTGTATATTGATGTTCTGGTGGTACTGGTGTGGTGTTGATACACCTGAGGCTTCATGTATTGATGTTCTGGTGGTACTGGTGTACACCTGAGGCTTCATGTATTGATGTTCTGATGGTCCTGGTGTGGTGTTGATACACCTGAGGCTTCATGTATTGATGTTCTGGTGGTCCTGGTGTGGTGTTGATACACCTGAGGCTTCATGTATTGATGTTCTGGTGGTCCTGGTGTGTGTGTTGATACACCTGAGGCTTCATGTTTTGATGTTCTGGTGGTACTGGTGTGGTGTTGATACACCTGAGGCTTCATGTCTTGATGTTCTGGTGGTACTGGTGTGGTGTTGATACACCTGAGGCTTCATGTATTGATGTTCTGGTGGGTGCTGGTGTGGTGTTGATACACCTGAGGCTTCATGTATTGATGTTCTGGTGGTACTGGTGTGGTGTTGATATACCTGAGGCTTCATGTATTGATGTTCTGGTGGTCCTGGTGTGGTGTTGATACACCCTCTACCTTCCCTCTCATCCTGTCCCCCCCCCCCCCCCCCCCCCCCTGCCCCCTTGGCCCCTGTTGCCCCCTCTGCCCTGCCACCTTCCTGTTGTGGTGACGTCTGCCCTGCCACCTTGGTGAGTGTTGACGTCTGCCCTGCCACCTTGGTGAGTGTTGACGTCTGCCCTGCCACCTTGCTGAGTGGTGACGTCTGCCCTGCCACCTTGCTGAGTGGTGACGTCTGCCCTGCCACCTTGCTGAGTGGTGACGTCTGCCTGCCACCTTGGTGAGTGGTGACGTCTGCCCTGCCACCTTGGTGAGTGGTGACGTCTGCCCTGCCACCTTGGTGAGTGGTGTGACGTCTGCCCTGCCACCTTGCTGAGTGGTGACGTCGTCTGTCCTGCCACCTTGCTGAGTGGTGACGTCTGTCTGCCCTGCCACCTTGCTGAGTGGTGACGTCTGCCCTGCCACCTTGGTGAGTGGTGACGTCTGCCCTGCCACCTTGGTGAGTGGTGACGTCTGCCCTGCCCCTGCCACCGTGGTGAGTGTTGACGTCTGCCCTGCCACCTTTGGTGAGTGGTGACGTCTGCCCTGCCACCTTGATGAGTGTTGACGTCTGCCCTGCCACCTTGGTGAGTGGTGACGTCTGCCCTGCCACCTTGGTGAGTGGTGACGTCTGCCCTACCACCTTGGTGAGTGTGTGACGTCTGTCCTACCACCTTGGTGAGTGTTGACGTCTGCCCTACCACCTTGGTGAGTGTTGACGTCTGTCCTACCACCTTGGTGAGTGTTGACGCTCAATCTGAACATGACCTCACACCGAACCTGGATCGGGGTGTTACTTCTCTGCACAGGGTCTCTATATACGGAATCAGCTTTACAATACTTTGACGGATGCGCAAGAAATCTCGGCTATGATGAAATATTGTTGATGCTACCAGTGGTATCACAAAAGAATTCGCGGCAATGAGAAACTGTTGAATCATCAGAGCAGTATCACAAGCGAAATGTTTCATGTAACGGCAACGAAATAACACTGAGCTGCACTTTGGTTACACACTCAGAAAGAGTGAACAGCACAAAGCCTGAAGAACCAGAAAGACAGGACAGGCTAACTCAACCACGTCAAGAAACTTGGTCACTGTAAAAGAAAAGTGTACGGTGTTGACTACTACCTCCAGAAATGAAACGGCGAGTCAGGGGGCGCATATACGGCAGCCTGTTTGTTGATCTATAATACAGGGAGCTAAACGGCGAGTCAGGCGGCGCATATACGGCAGCCTGTGTCTGTTGATCTATGATACAGGGAGCTAAACGTGAGTCAGGGGGGCTAAACGAGCTAACGAAAGTGAACTCTTAAGCAAAAATGTGTCACGCAAAGAAGTGAACATAGCACGTGGAACATAGACGGATAAAACGGTCAGGACACTGTGTGTGTGTGTGTGTGTGTGTGTGTGTGTGTGTGTGTGTGTGTGTGTGTGTGTGTGTGTGTGTGTGTGCGTGCGCGCGCGCGCGCGCGTCACGTGCATGTATGTGTGTGTGCGTGCGTGTGTGTGTGTGTGTGTGTGTGTGTGTGTGTGTGTGTGTGTGTGTGTGCGTGTGTGTGTGTGTCGTGTGTGTGTGTGTGAACGCGCGTATGCACGCACGTGTATGTGTGTGTGTGTGTGTGTGTGTGTGTGTGTGTGTGTGTGTGTGTGTGTGTGTGTGTGTGTGTGTGTGTGTGTGTGTTGCGTGTGTGGGCGCATGCTTGCGCACATGCCGTGTGTTTAATAAATATTTCAGTTTAGAGAAATGTCTTTCACAAACGTGAAACAGCAGCTCCAGACATCATCGGACTTTGGATGGCTGGACACGAATGAAGGAAGGTCTTGTCAATCCGTGCCCGTCCTGATATATGGCGAAAAACAACACAAGTCTTGGCATACCGGCACCTCAATCACCAGGCGAAAATGTGAGTGCTTTGAGAAAAACAAAATTACTCATTGCAAGAAACGAAAGTGAAATGGCCGTATTGGAGACTGGCACAGACAGTATCTGTTTCACTGCAGCTCCAGCAGACTACAGAGAGCATTTCCAGGGCGCCAACACGCGTACCAAAATACAAACAAACAAACACAAGCAAACAACACAAGCAACACACAAACAACAACAAAACAACAAAACCAGAAATAACTCCTGTCAAGGGAAAACTCAGATTTCCATACGGTTTAGAGTGTACTGAAGTCCTTCAGTCGGATAAAACCAGGCCATGTTAAGTGCACCGACCACTCTGATAACTTCGCTCCGATATATTTTCCTTCAAAAGACGATTACAAAATCCTTTTGAGATCATTTCAATGCAACAAAGAGATATGAAAATACCTAATGAATGAACAGCACCGCAGAATGGACAGCCAGTGCCTGTTCCAGTCGTTCAACTCTCACTATCTGTCACCACATCACAAGAAAAACTGGCATCTATACAGTTTAGCATGAAAAAATGCTTTTCAGACCACAGGAAGATGAACTGACCACAAATACAGAAAAATGGTTGGCAACAGCAAAAAAAAAAATTCAACCAAATTTGAAAAGAAGGCAAAGTCAAAGAGATCAAAGATGAAATTACTAACATCGGATTTCTAGAAGACGGCCAGAATCTACCCTGAAAATCCTCCCACCCCCCCCACCCCCGGTCCCATTCCATTCCTATGGGGTGAATGAAAAAAGTATCCAGACTGTTCAAAACACAGATTAAAGAACAGGGCACAGCGGCTGAAAAAACAGAGAGAGAAGAAACGGAGAGAAAACAAAAAACAGTTTAGAAATAGGGAATAGAAAAAAAAAAAAAACTATCTGTGAGGACTTGGGGTTGGAGATGATGCGGGACAGCATGAAAGGGGAAGAAAGCCACCCGACATCTTCCATTTCTGAAAAGGCAAGTCGGGTGGAAGGGAAGAGGGGGGGGGGTGGAAAGTTAAGGAAGTAACAGTAATGGGTGGGACAGGTGTCGGCAGATGTTCCCAATGAAATGTCATAGCAGATCATTGTGTGTGCTTCTTCATCACATCGGCTACTGGCGCTACGGACACAAGTTTACGATCATTATCATTATCATCACTATTATATAATCACATATTGATGCTCATCATCATCATCACCAGCAGCAATAGCAGTAGTAGTAGTAGTAGTAGTAGTAGTAGTAGCATTATCATTTCTCTAGTAATTTCTGTCATCAGTCCCCCCCCTCCGACGCCGTCCTAGCCTGATTTCTTTGTCATTAATCGACTGTGCAACAGTTAAAAAGAGAATGCGCTGAGCGAGAAGGGCATTCACATTTTTAAAAAGAAACTACGAAACCCGATGGTTCAATGAGATCTAGGACACACGTGGTTAACGTGGCTTTCGTAGTCTGACGGAAATAATGCAACAACGATCAAGAATTTTTGACCATACAACCTTCACTTTACACACTTTTACACCCTGAAAGAAACTTTCCAATCAAATTATCTCCCATCCCACCCAACCCACTATTCCCCCCCGCCCCCCCCCCCCCCCCCCCCCCCCCCCCCATCCATCCTCGGTGAACGTGAAAAAACCCTTTGTCGCAATACCGACCTTTTTTCAATCAGCGGACAAGGACCACAGCTGGAAGGAAATGTAAAACACACAGCGTTTTGGTCACTCGTGCAATAAAGAGGTGAAGGTGTTCAAAATGAAAAGAACATCTGAAGCAGGGGGGACGGGGGGGGGAGGTTAGAGGGTTGAAGAAGGAGTTACATTATAGCTGAATTTATTAGTATATACATAGCTGAATTATAGCTGAATATCAGTAAATAGCTATTTATCAGTAATATACAATAGCTGAATTTATCAGTAATATACAATAGCTGAATTTATCAGTAATATACAATAGCTGAATTTATCAGTAATATACAATAGCTGAATTTATCAGTAATATACAATAGCTGATACATTTATCATATATACAATAGCTGAATGATCAGTACTATACATAGCTGAATTGATCAGTAATATACAATAGCTGAATTGATCAGTACTATACAATAGCTGAATTGATCAGAATTGATATACAATAGCTGAATTGATCAGTACTATACAATATAGCTGAATTGATCAGTACTATACACTAGCTGAATTGATCAATAGCTACACTAGCTGATTCAGTACTATACACTAGCTGAATTGATCAGTACTATACACTAGCTGAATTGATCAGTACTATACACTAGCTGAATTGATCAGTACTATACACTAGCTGAATTGATCAGTACTATACACTAGCTGAATTGATCAGTACTATACACTAGCTGATCATTGATCAGTACTATACACTAGCTGAATTGATCAGTACTATATACACTAGCTGAATTGATCAGTACTATACACTAGCTGAATTGATCATACTATACACTAGCTGAATTGATCAGTACTATACACTAGCTGAATTGATCAGTACTATACACTAGCTGAATTGATCAGTACTATACAGTGAATTGATATACTATACACTAGCTGATCAATTGATCAGTATTGATCAGTACTATACACTAGCTGAATTGATCAGTACTATACACTAGCTGAATTGATCAGTACTATACACTAGCTGAATTGATCAGTACTATACACTAGCTGAATTGATCATTGATACACTAGCTGAATTATCAGTACTATACACTAGCTGAATTGATCAGTACTATACACTAGCTGAATTGATCAGTACTATACACTAGCTGAATTGATCAGTACTATACACTAGCTGAATTGATCAGTACTATACACTAGCTGAATTGATCAGTACTATACACTAGCTGAATTGATCAGTACTATATTTCCACTGAGTCACCATTGCAAATGCTGCTGAAGTGCATTTTTCTCACTAGCGGAGAAAACATATATATCCATGAGTCACCATGCATATGCTATATCCTATTTTTCTCACTATGCATATATATATATATATATATATATATATATATATATATATATATATATGTGTATATGTGTGTGTGTGTGTGTGTGTGTGTGTGTGTGTGTGTGTGTGTGTGTGTGTGTGTGTGTGTGTGTGTGTGTGTGTGTGTGTGTGTATAAAGGTATGGGAAAACCAACTTTAAATAACTATTTTCAATCATAACATAAACTACTGAAAATGTCCCATAGGACTGCGTGGTAAACAGGTGCGTGCGTTTGAGTGCACGCGAGTGTGTGTGTGTGTGTGTGTGTGTGTGTGTGTGTGTGTGTGTGTGTGTGTGTGTGTGCGTGCGTGTGCGTGAGTGAGTGTGTGAGTGCGTGCGTACGAGCGTGCGTGCGTACGTGCATGCGTGTGTATGTGAGTGCACGTGCGTACAGTTCTTTGCGTGTTTGTGTGTGTGTGTGTGTGTGTGTGTGTGTGTGTGTGTGTGTGTGTGTGTGTGTGTGTGTGCGTGTGTGCGTGAGTGTGTATGCGTGCGTGCGTGTGTGTGTGTGTGTGTGTGTGTGTGTGTGTGTGTGTGTGTGTGTGTGTGTGTGTGTGTGTGTGTGTGTGTGTGTGTGTGTGTGTGTGTGTGTGTGTGTGTGTTTGCATGAATGTGACCATGAGTTTGTGAGGGCATGCGTGCGTGCGTGTGTGCATGAGTGCGCGCTTGCGTGTGTGTTTGTATGCGTGCGCATTGTGGTGTTACATGTGGGGCGGGTGTTGTGTGTGTTGTGTGTTTGTGTGTGTGTGTGTGTGGGTGTT
>JADBJO010012744.1:0-10000 GCA_016801955.1 Conus betulinus | reverse complement strand
CTGTGTGGATTGAACTTGTAAAAGAACAGCAACCAGAAGTAGCTGTGACCAAGTCAGCTCTCACTCAGCTGTAACAAGACGATGGGAGGAGTGGACAGAACAGACACGAATGTAAGGAACAACAGACTGGCCATCCGCCACACGGATTAGCAGTGGCCTCGTTCATTGATTGTCTGGACCTGTCTGTTCAGCAGCTATGGCATTTGTACCGGCAGACGGAAATTTCCAGACAGGCAGATCTGGATCTTCTAGCGTTGTGGTGTACAGTGATTATGATGTAACTCCTCCAGATAGAAATGCTGTTCTTGTACTCCTCGGCTTAGGGCAGGGCATTCTGTGTCTATGGACAATGGTGTATCACGTGCTGTATACTTTTACAGGGTGGCTAATCAGACTGCCCCTTGCCTTACACTTCCACGATGCTCTTTGCAGTCTGAAGATCTAACACAAATGTCCGGAGTTCATTACCGATTTTCCCAGACATTATATCCATTTAGCTAACTGTATGGATGTGGACAGATAACTCTGACTTGCAAACAATATAAAAACAAACAGACAAAAAAAAACCTTAATGTCGACCTTTTCCACCAGACAGTTCTCTTTGCTTTGTTGATTAATTGGGAGAGAACTGAAGCAGGTCATTGTGAACGATTATCTGTCAAGAAATCTGGATAAGTAAATGCTTCGTATGATTTAGCTGCAAATTTCACTTCTGTTTATTTTCTGCTGTCAAGTAAGAATACAATGCAGTGTTTTTTTTTTTAACAGTAGTATCAATCTTCAAATGTACAGCCCCTGCCCACACACTCCTACCATGCCATACAAAGGGTTAACATCTACCTTCTCATAAATCTGATAATGCCATCATTTAAGTTGCAATAATGTTCATGATCTTTCTGATAAGCAGAACAGCACTGGGTTGGTATTTCTGTTAAAAACATGAAATATCAGTGCCAATGGGTCAAATAACTCCTAACCTCTAAATAAGATATGATCCAGCATGACCATTGGTTAATCTTAAGACTTGTTATGTTGAAAAATGCTCCAGTAATCTCTTAGCCCAAATACCCATCTGTTGTTTCTCAATGGAAGATGAGTTCACCCTGTCGCCTGGTTCACATTGATCAACGTTTGGTGAACGGGTATGAATAGGGTGTCCAGCTTCTATTACATCAAACTTCAGTATAATGCAACCAACACACACACACACACACACACACACACACACACACACACACACACACACACACACAGAGAGAGAGAGAGAGAGAGAGAGAGAGAGAGAGAGAGAGAGAGAGAGAGAGAGAGAGAGAGAGAGAGAGAGAGACACAGACAGACAGACAGACAGACAGACAGACAGAGACGGACAGGCAGACAGACAGACAGAAAGAAAGGGCCAGCCACCAAGACAGACAGACTGTTTTGTAAAACACTGTTAAAAAACCACAAATTTTGTAAGTGGTTATCTTCAGAAACAAGATACAATGAAAATGAATCACATCAAATGACTCTGTTTACCTTGTTGTCAGCAGAAACCTACATTCACAAATGTTACAACGAAAGATAATGCAAAGCAAATATATTAACATGGAAAGAAACAATAAATCTTGTACACACACAGAAACATGGCATCATCAGAAAAATGATGTAAAAGCCCAAAACGTACAATCCTTTTTTTGTTTTGTTTTATTTTGTTTTTGATCAGAACAAAAATATGTAAACACACATGCTCATTTCAACTATACAAAAAGTAACTGACCGTAAACAAATTTTCATTTTACAAAGGTTTTAAAGTGTTGATACTTGATTGATTTTGTATTAAACAGGAAATAATGTTTCAGTAATATTCAGATAACCATTGTTCCTGGCGAAAGAAATAGAAAACAAAAAATGAAAACAACTAACAATGGAAAAAAAATCAAGCACACACAAATAAATAGTGGAATGTATCATCAATCTTATCGACCAGGCATCAGATGTGTTATCAAAACGTTCATGTTTTCTTTTCCCAAGAAGTATCGCATGTTGTTCCAAAGTTTCTTAAAAGTTATTTCATAGCACATGTCAGAATGGGGAGGACCTGGAGTTCTTTATTTCATAGTACATGTCAGAATGGGGAGGACCTGGAGTTCTTTGATTCTTTATTTCATAGTACATGTCAGAATGGGGAGGACCTGGAGTTCTTTATTTCATAGCACATGTCAGAATGGGGAGGACCTGGAGTTCTTTATTTCATAGCACATGTCAGAATGGGGAGGACCTGGAGTTCTTTATTCATAGCACATGTCAGAATGGGGAGGACCTGGAGTTCTTTATTTCATAGCACATGTCAGAATGGGGAGGGGACCTGGGAGTTCTTTATTTCATAGCACATGTCAGAATGGGGAGGACCAGAATGGAGTTCTGTGCAGACGCGGCTTCAACATCTCGTAGTTTATATATATGTATAAAAAAAAAATGAATAAGTCAGTAAACAAGTCAATAAATAAACAAATAAATAAGTAAATAAATAAAGGACGTATTACCTTTTTCAAAGACTCTATTTCTCAATTGTGCCTACCAGAGTTCCTGTGTGTCCAGAGGATCACACACATGCATGCGCGCGCGCGCGCGCGCACGCACGCACGCACGCACACACACACACACACACACACACACACACACACACACACACACACATGCGCGCTCAAGAACACGAGCAGAACCGACGTCAGGCTGCGCCATCACACACACACACACACACACACACACACACACACACACACACACACACACACACACACACACATCACACGCGCGCGCGCGCGCGCGCGCGCGCGTGCGCGTATTGCATGCGCTCGAAATTAGTTTAAAATGATAATTTGTGGACAGATGAACTATACCCCAACGGATAACGCGTATACAAATTGAAATGGACTATGTCTAAATATTGATAGCGCATCAAAATAACTGGTAGGTACGCAAATTATTGAAATGAACTATGTCCTATGTCCCAACGAATAGCGCATCAAATATTGGTAGATACGTATGGAAATTGAAATGGAAATTGAAATATGTCCCAACGAATAGCGCATCAAATATTGATACGTATGGAAATTGAAATGAACTATGTCCCAACTAATAATAAAGCATCAAATATTGGTAGGTATGCAAATGAAATGAACTATATCCGAAGGAACAACGCATCAAAGATTGATAGGTATGCACTGATTGTGATGTTGAGTGGTGAAGCGAATTTTGTCTGGTGTTGCAAGCTGATAATGCTAGTCTAAGAGAGAGAGAGAGAGAGAGAGAGAGAGAGAGAGAGAGAGAGAGAGGAGAGAGAGAGAGAGAGAGAGGAGAGAGAGAGAGAGAGAGAGAGAGAGAGAGAGAGAGAGAGGAGAGAGAGAGAGAGAGAGAGAGAGAGAGAGAGAGAGAGAGAGAGAGAGAGAGAGAGAGAGAGAGAGAGAGAGAGAGAGAGAGAGAGAGAGAGGATGCCCTGGGTTCGATTCCCATCAGATTCACTCATTTGTGACATGTTTTCTGCCCTGACCAGCTTCTACCAAGAGTTGAGATGGATGCTGGCTCAGTTGGGAAAACTGGGACCACAACGTAGAGTGTCATTCTTCTTACAGATGCCTTTCTGTGAGTGTCGTTCACATTTCCTGACCAACACTGCAGATGTCTGTATTTCTCGAACCTAGTTGAAGCCATCATGAAAGTAAGCCCGGAGTACAATCCTGCCACGTTGTCTCCGGCTAGAACAGAAGTCTGTAGCATCGTCTGCAATATCCTTATCCTCACTGATTGGCTCAAAGTGTCTCGGATTCAGTGGCTCTTCATTCCCAGCTCTCATGGTGAACTCGGTTTTAATTTCCTCTTCACGTCTATGACCTTGAAGAGTTCTGTGGGGGGTCACACATATCGACAAATTCAAGAGGACTGTCATTGCATGGACGTGGCGGCGCGCGCTCCGAAGAGGAAAAGTTCACTCTAGTTGGCTCTGCTACTGAACAATCCTTGTGGGTCAGAACGAGGCTCAGTACGTAGTGTCCTTCCCATGTTGGACCGAACAGGCACCACTGACCACCACCCACGTGACTCGGCAGCAGTGCAGTGTCTTCGCTGGTAAGCTGCCTCATGGCGACTTGACACTGACTGCTCCTTGTGGATTGCCAGTGCCGGGGCTGTGGGGGACGGACCAGGCTGTGGCTGTGAATGCACAGCCAGAATGACAGGCAGGATGCAATGCCAGTGCCGGGGCTGTGTGGGGGGGGGGGGGTTGTGGCTGTGGTTGTGGCTGTGAATGCACAGCCAGAATGACAGGCAGGACAGCAATGCCAGTGCCAGGGGGGCTGTGGGGGGTGGACCAGGCTGTGGCTGTGAATGCACAGCCAGAATGACAGGCAGGATGCAATGCCAGTGCCGGGGCTGTGGGGGACGGGCCAGGCTGTGGCTGTGAATGCACAGCCAGAATGACAGGCAGGATGCAATGCCAGTGCCGGGGCTGTGGGAGGCGGGGGGGGGCTGTGGCTGTGAATGCACAGCCAGAATGACAGGCAGGATGCAACCAGTGCCGGGGCTGTGGCTGTGAATGCACAGCCAGAATGACAGGCAGGATGCAATGCCAGTGCCGGGGCTGTGGGGGGGGGGGGGGGGGGGGGGGGGGGCCAGGCTGTGGCTGTGGGGGGCCAGAATGACAGCCAGGATGCAATGACAGGCAGAATGCAATGCCACTGTGGCTGAGGCCAGAATGGCACGGAGACCGAGGTGACGGAGAAATGAGACAGAAAAAAAAAAAAACTGAATATGCGCTCACTGGGGTAGAGGGATTATTCTGACGTGTTCACTAACTGAGGGGATCTCTTCAGCCATATGTGTATTCGTGCAAGAATCTTTCAGATCTTTCAGATGTGCTGAGTGGTGGATGAACAGTTCAGATCTCTGTGTGATGGTAGGAAGATTCTTCACATGTTTGCGTTGATGGAAGGACTGTTTACATGTGTGATGGAAGGACTGTTTTTTCATGTGGTGTGATAGAAGGAATGTGTACATGTGTGGTAGGAGGACTGTTTACATGGGTGATGGAAGGAAGGACTGTTTACATGTGTGATGGAAGAACTGTGTACATGTGTGGTAGGAGGACTGTTTACATGTGTGATGGAAGGACTGTTTACATGTGTGATGGAGGGCTGTTTACATGTGTGATGGAAGGACTATTTACATGTGTGATGAATGACTGTTTACATGTGTGATGGAAGGACTGTTTTTTCATGTATGTGATGGAAGGAATGTGTACATGTGTGGTAGCAGGACTGTTTACATGGGTGATGGAAGGACTGTTTACATGTGTGATGGAGGACTCTTTACATGTGTGATGGGAGGACTATTTACATGTGTGATGGAATGACTGTTTACATGTGTGATGGAAGGACTGTTTACATGTGTGATGGAAGGACTGTTTACATGCGTGCACTGGCAGAAGAATTCTTCTGATTTCTGAAAGGATCCTTTAGACGTGTTAACTGGTGGAGGGATTGTTGAGATCGGTGTGCTGGTGTACTAGTGGTAACATTCTTTAGACGTGTTAACTGGTGGAGGGATTGTTGAGATCGGTGTGCTGGTGTTTTTAGTGGTAACATTCTTTAGATGTATGTACTGGCGTAAGAATTGTTCAGATCGGTGTGCTGGTGTACTAGTGGTAACATTCTTTAGATGTGTGTACTGGCGTAAGAATTGTTCAGATTGGTGTACTGGTGGGCATATTCTTTAGGTGTATGTGCTGGCGGAAGGATTGTTCAAATCAATGTACTGATAGGGACGTTCTTCAGATGTGCTAACTGACGGAAGGATTGTTCACATTGGTGGGTGTACCGGTGGGGACATCCGTCAGATGTGTTCACTGGTGTAAGGATTGTTCAGATCGGTGCACTGGTGTAAGGATTGTTCAGATCGGTGCACTGGTGTAAGGATTGTTCAGATCGGTGTACTGGTGTAAGGATTCTTCAGATCGGTACTACTGGTGTAAGGATTCTTCAGATCGGTGTACTGGTGTAAGGATTGTTCAGATCGGTTGTACTGGTGTAAGGATTGTTCAGATCGGTGTACTGGTGTAAGGATTCTTCAGATCGGTGTACTGGTGGACACAATCTTCAGACGTATGTATTGGCGGAAGGATTGTTCAGATTGGTGTACTGGTGTGGACATTCTTCAGATGTACGTACCGCGGAAGGATTGTTCAGATCAGTGTACTGGTGTGGACATTCTTCAGATGTATGTACTGGTGGGAGTATCAGCGCGCCTGTGTGCCCTGGACGAAGCTGAAAGATCAGGCGGTTGGTCTGGGGGTCCACGAAGCTATGGAAAGTCAGCCAGTGTGAGTTGAGGCCGACAGATGGAATGGACCCTGGCAGTGTGACTGCGAGACAACTCTGGATGACCGCCCTGACCGATGACAGGAAACCATGGCTGGTAGAACGACCCATGGTGGTGGAGCACCCTGAAGGGATGACGGAATCCAAGGTGGTGTACCTGCTGACCTCCCTTGTCCTGCAGTCTGGTGGAGAACGGAATCCAGGGTGGTGTACCTGCTGACCTCCCTTGTCCTGCAGTCTGGTGGATAGTTGTGCCCCCCCCGATCGATAAGCGTCAGCGGCGTTATAATGCGCTGTTCCTTCAGAGTGACCGGTCCTGACCAAAGAGGTGTCTGAGGTATCATTGTAATCAATCCCTGGAGGCAGGTCACCAGCAGGACCACCAGGAGCATGTCTGATGGGCGGACTGCGTGCCCCTCTGGCTGACCAGGCTGATGTCGCAGTGGGTTGTCTGGAAGGTCCTGGACAGTGCCAGGCCCAAGGCGTTTCATGGTGGGTGACCAGTTTTCTGGAAAGGCGCTTTCCAAAGATGCTGGTCATAAGGCTTTCCATGGTGATGACCAGTTTCCTGGAAAGGTGCTTTCCAGAGCTTCTGGCCTTAAAGCTTTCCATGGTCATGGCCGGTTTTCCGGAAAGGTGCTTTCCACGGATGCTGGCCTTAAGGCGTTTCATGGCGGTGACCAGTTTCCTGCAAAGGTGCTTCCAAAGGATGCTGGCCTTGATCTTTGCACCGTTAAACATTTGACAACATATCTGTTGTTCGACTATCACCACGCCCAATGAACATGCATGCAAGAAAAAAGAAGAAACATGTCGGTACGAGGTCCAGAACAGCGAAGAAGACGATACCACGAAATGACCTGGTCAGGGAGGGGTTTGAGTCCTTCCAACGGTCATCGTCTGTGTGGTACGCCGCCACTAGCACCAGGGTTGTTCCAACATTTAGTGCTAAAGACACAGACAGACAAACGGTAAGGCATGGTAGAGTCATCATCATCTTCATAGAGTCTCTGTTCCAACATTTAGTGCTAAAGACACAGACAGACAAACGGTACGGCACGGTCATCATCTTCATAGAGTCTTTCTGTTCCAACATTTAGTGCTAAAGACACAGACAGACAAACGGTACGGCGTGGTCATCATCTTCATAGAGTCTCTGTACAAACGATAATGGTATGGGTGAATTCGAAATCATATCCACGAAATTCTCACACTCCAATACCAAACATTGATTAAAACTATAGAGAGAATGTTTTCCATTCCTAAGAACAAGAGCGTATGCCGAAAAGTTGACCAAACCTGAGTAACCAAGATACAAATCTATGTCAAAATCTTTATCTGACTCAAACCTAAAGTTACGTTCCGCCTATAACCCGTATCGTGCTGAATTATCGTTCAATTACCCCGAACAACGTACAGCAGGGGAAAAAAACTCAGTGATGATGTGTGGCCAGGGATCATTCCCACACGATGTGCCCAGATCAGACCCTATGTCGGAAACTAACAGCTGTGCACATTTGTTCATGTTTTGTCTGACGACTGGAGGTCCTCTACTTCATTGTTTTTTGTTTATTTTACATGTTCCGTTTCAGAAAAAAAGTGCCCTCTTCCACGCATCGATCTGGTATACACATACTACACTCATAAATCAAAAGGCTGTAGTTTTTTTCTTAATCTGAAATAAATACTCAAAGCAAAGCAAAATAAAGCAAAGAGAGACATGGTAATGGAGGTGGTAAAGAAAGAAGAGAACACCATGAGTCCAGTAAGGCAGCCAAGCAAGTCAACAAGGACCGTGGACAACGTGGGAAAATGCACTCCCAAGAAGGTTCACCTGGAATGAGATATAGCACATGGCATCTCTCAGAGTCAGCTTCATCCTCAATTCTGCCCTCGAATTCAAAGCTCGTCTGATAGGGAAATCAGATGACCCACAAGTCCACCCTGTCACGGCAAAAACAAACAGTGCAAACAGTTCATGGAAAGCAGCGCTAACCCAGGGAAGGTACACATGAAGGCACAACCAAGTGCTCATGGTGATGGCACAAGTGGTTAGCACCGTTGGAGGTAGCTCTCTACGCCACCAGGAACTCCAGCAACAAAGATCTACACGGCAGGAGGCCACACATCGTGGTCTGGAACAGCGCGGTGATATCAAAAGCATGGACGCAGGGTTTTCTGACAGAGCAGACGACAGGGAATACACAACAGACCTCCCAGAAGGGAAATACCATCCAGAGATCATCATGAAGAGTAGCATGAGCCTGAGATTGTTCTCCACTGTAGCTATGTAGCTGTGGAACGCTGAAGAAGAAGGCTCATCAACCTATGACCTCATGAGACGGCTCAGGTTTACGGGCAAGAAGAGGACCAGAGTCATGAAGGCAATGGCAGAGGCAAGTGAAAGGATTTCCAGCTGGATCTGCTCGAGGAGGAAAGAAAGAGAACTTCAGTTTAGAACAGTTGTCCAGTCAGCAGTGGGATAAGATATCCGTCCAAAAAGGCACGCCTTGAGACGCCCACCCATCCGAAAGTTGCGGGTTCGAATCCCAGGAGCGCCAGAAAAAAAAAAAAAACCGTTGGTAGTAGAAGGGCATCTGGGAGTCATGACCTGCATGCGGCCCAGCTCCCTTAGAGTGTAAGGGAGTTCAGTGCCGGAACACTGATGACTGGGGGGGGGGGGGGGGGGGGGGGGGGGGGGGGGGGGGGGGGGGGGGTTCTTCTCTGAAGACCTTCTGCTGCCAAGCTCTCCTAGAGTTTCTGTCTACCATAAAACAAACAAAACATTCAAATGATAAATGTAAAGAAATACATCATTGAATACCACCCTAAGGGGAATACTCTGAGGACCATGTGTACTCACACGGCAGCAATGTGATGACCACTTTGAGGAGCCACTTGCAGATGGCGTCGTCTGATGGCATCCACAGGATGATAGGGAAGTTGAGGAAAATCATCACGACAGAAAAAAGCAGCGGAGAAGCGGGCGGGCGACTTCAACGTAGCGGGAAGAAGAAGAGACTCAAGAGAAGAAGAAGAAGAAGAGAAGAAGAACAACAACAACAACAACAACAACAACAACAGCGACAAAGCATGGATTTGTCTACATGATAATATAGCTCTATGATGTGTACAATCACAAACCACACACACACACACAAACACACACCCACACACACGCACGCACACACAACACCACACACACACACTCACACACACACACACACAAGAGGAGCACCACACACATAATTATATATAATAGTGATATATATATAGTATATATATATATAATATAGGGATATATATTACTATACAGAGAGAGAAGACGCGAGAGGAAGAGAGAGAGACGGAAGACCGAAAGAAGGAGAGGATGTAGAGAGATGAGAGAGGAGCCAGAGCAGAGAGAGAAGGAAAGAGAGGAGGACAGAGAGAAGAGAAGAAGAAGACGAAGCAAGACAGGGAGCAAGGATAGGCAGGAGCAGAAGAGACGAGAAGAAGAAGAGAAGAAGAAGAAGAGAAGAAGAGGAGTTAGCGACAAAGCGATGACAGAGAGACAGACAGGAGAGACATACAAGATAGTAAGATAGAGAGATACATATGATTAGTAGAGTATGCAGAGCGATAGGGTTAGATCGTTCAATCGATAG
>JADBJO010012743.1:50000-56190 GCA_016801955.1 Conus betulinus | reverse complement strand
GACCGTTTCCCTCTCTGGCGTATACTGGTGTTAAGTCTTGTTCTTCACTGATGCCCGTGACACAGGATCTCAGAGTTGGAGAGATGACCATTTCCCTCTCTGGCGTATACTGGTGTTAAGTGGTTCTTCACTGATTGACACAGATCTCAGAGTAGGAGAGATGACCATTTCGCTCTCTGGCGTATACTGGTGTTAAGTGTTCTTCCACTGATTGACACAGGATCTCAGAGTTGGAGAGATGACCATTTCCCTCTCTGGCGTATACTGGTGTTAAGTGTTCTTCACAGATTGACACAGGATCTCAGGGGAGTTGGAGAATGACCGTTTCCCTCTCTGGCGTATACTGGTGTTAAGTGTTCTTCACAATGATTGACCAGGATCTCAGAGTAGGAGAGACATGACCATTTCCCCTCTCTGGCGTATACTGGTGTTAAGTGTTCTTCACTGATTGACACAGGATCTCAGAGTTGGAGAGATGACCATTTTCCCTCTCTGGCGTATACTGGTGTTAAGTGTTCTTCACTGATTGACACAGGATCTCAGAGTTGTTGAGAGATGACCATTTCCCTCTCTGGCGTATACTGGTGTTAAGTGTTCTTCACTGATTGACACAGGATCTCAGAGTTGGAGAGATGACCATTTCCCCTCTGGCGTATACTGGTGTTAAGTGTTCTTCACTGATTGACACAGGATCTCAGAGTTGGAGAGATGACCATTTCCTACTCTCTGGCGTATACTGGTGTTAAGTGTTCTTCACTGATTGACACAGGATCTCAGAGTTGGAGAGATGACCATTTCCCTCTCTTCGTATACTGGTGTGGTTAACAGGATCTCAGAGTTCGATGAACCTCTCTGGCGGTATCTGGTTAGTTGGAAGAAGAGATGACCATTCCCTCTCACGTATACTGGTGTTAAGTGTTCTTCACTGATTGACACAGGATCTCAGAGTTGGAGAGAGATGACCATTTCCCTCTCTGGCGTATATGGTGTTAAGTGTTCTTCACTGATTGGACACAGGATCTCAGAGTTGGAGAGATGACCATTTCGCTCTCTGGCGTATACTGGCGTTTAAGTGTTCTTCACTGATTGACATCAGGATCTCAGAGTTGGAGAGATGACCATTTCCTCTCTGGCGTATACTGGTGTTAAGTGTTCTTCACTGATTGACACAGGATCTCAGAGTTGGAGAGATGACCATTTCGCTCTCTGGCGTATACTGGTGTTAAGTGTTCTTCACTGATTGACACAGGATCTCAGTTGGAGAGATGACCATTCCCTCTCTGGCGTATACTGGTGTTAAGTGTTCTTCACTGATTGACACAGGATCTCAGAGTTGGAGAGATGACCATTTCCCGCTCTCTGGCGTATACTGGTGTTAAGTGTTCTTCACTGATTGACACAGGATCTCAGAGTTGGAGAGATGACCATTTCGCTCTCTGGCGTATACTGGTGTTAAGTGTTCTTCACTGATTGACACAGGATCTCAGAGTTGGAGAGATGACCATTTCCGCTCTCTGGCGGTATACTGGTTGTTAAGTGTTCTTCACTGATTGACACAGGATCTCAGAGTTGGAGAGATGACCCATTTCCCTCTCTGGCGTATACTGGTGTTAAGTGTTCTTCACTGATTGACACACAGGATCTCAGAGTTGGAGAGATGACCATTTCGCTCTCTGGCGTATACTGGTGTTAAGTGTTCTTCACTGATTGACACAGGATCTCAGAGTTGGAGAGATGACCATTTCCGCTCTCTGGCGTATACTGGTGTTAAGTGTTCTTCACTGATTGACACAGGATCTCAGAGTTGGAGAGATGACCATTTCCCTCTCTGGCGTATACTGGTGTTAAGTGTTCTTCACTGATTGACACAGGATCTCAGAGTTGAGAGAGATGACCATTTCCCTCTCTGGGTCACTATAACTCGCGTTAAGTGCCATCTTGGCATACTGGTCTTAAGAGATGACCATTTCCCTCTCTGGCGTCATACTGGTGTTAAGTGTTCTTCACTGATTGACACAGGATCTCAGAGTTGGAGAGATGACCATTTCCCTCTCTGGCGTATACTGGTGTTAAGTGTTCTTCACTGATTGACAACAGGATCTCAGAGTTGGAGAGATGACCATTTCCCTCTCTGGCGTATACTGGTGTTAAGTGTTCTTCACTGATTGACACAGGATCTCAGAGTTGGAGAGATGACCATTTCGCTCTCTGGCGTATACTGGTGTTAAGTGTTCTTCACTGATTGACACAGGATCTCAGAGTGGGAGAGATGACCATTTCCCTCTCTGGCGTATACTGGTGTTAAGTGTTCTTCACTGATTGACACAGGATCTCAGAGTTGGAGAGATGACCATTTCGCTCTCTGGCGTATACTGGTGTTAAGTGTTCTTCACTGATTGACACAGGATCTCAGAGTTGGAGAGATGACCATTTCCCTCTCTGGCGTATACTGGTGTTAAGTGTTCTTCACTGATTGACACAGGATCTCAGAGTTGGAGAGATGACCATTTCCCTCTCTGGCGTATACTGGTGTTAAGTGTTCTTCACTGATTGACACAGGATCTCAGAGTTGGAGAGATGACCATTTCCTCTCTGGCGTATACTGGTTGTTAAGTGTTCTTCACTGATTGACACAGGATCTCAGAGTTGGAGAGATGACCATTTCCCTCTCTGGCGTATACTGGCGTTAAGTGTTTCTTCACTGATTGACACAGGATCTCAGAGTTGGAGAGATGACCATTTCCCTCTCTGGCGTATACTGGCGTTTAAGTGTTCTTCACTGATTGACATAGGATCTCAGAGTTGGGAGAGATGACCATTTCGCTCTCTGGCGTATACTGGTGTTAAGTGTTCTTCACTGATTGACACAGGATCTCAGAGTTGGAGAGATGACCATTTCGCCTCTCTGGCGTATACTGGTGTTAAGTGTTCTTCACTGATTGACATAGGATCTCAGAGTTGGAGAGATGACCATTTCCCTCTCTCTGGCGTATACTGGTGTTAAGTGTTCTTCACTGATTGACACAGGATCTCAGAGTTGGAGAGATACCATTTCGCTCTCTGGCGTATACTGGTGTTAGTGTTCTTCACTGATTGACACAGGATCTCAGAGTTGGAGAGATGACCATTTCCCTCTCTGGCGTATACTGGTGTTAAGTGTTCTTCACTGATTGACACAGGATCTCAGAGTTGGAGAGATGACCATTTCCCTCTCTGGGCGTATACTGGTGTTAAGTGTTCTTCACTGATTGACACAGGATCTCAGAGTTGGAGAGATGACCGTTTCCCTCTCTGGCGTATACTGGTGTTAAGTGTTCTTCACTGATTGACACAGGATCTCAGAGTTGGAGAGATGACCGTTTTCCTCTCTGGCGTATACTGGTGTTAAGTGTTCTTCACTGATTGACACAGGATCTCAGAGTTGGAGAGATGACCATTTCCCTCTCTGGGCGTATACTGGTGTTAAGTGTTCTTCACTGATTGACACAGGATCTCAGAGTTGGAGAGATGACCGTTTCCCTCTCTGGCGTATACTGGTGTTAAGTGTTCTTCACTGATTGACACAGGATCTCAGAGTTGGAGAGATGACCGTTTCCCTCTCTGGCGTATACTGGGTGTTAAGTTGTTCTTCACTGATTGACATAGGATCTCAGAGTTGGAGAGATGACCCGTTTCCTCTCTGGCCGTATATACTGCGTTAAGTGTACTGTTAAGTGTTCTTCACTGATGACACAGGATCTCAGAGTTGGAGAGATGACCGTTTCCCTCTCTCTGGCGTATACTGGTGTTAAGTGTTCTTCACTGATTGACACAGGATCTCAGAGTTGGAGAGATGACCGTTTCCTCTCTCTGGCGTATACTGGTGTTAAGTGTTCTTCACTGATTGACACAGGATCTCAGAGTTGGAGAGATGACCGTTTCCCTCTCTGGCGTATACTGGTGTGTTAAGTGTTCTTCACTGATTGACACAGGATCTCAGAGTTGGAGAGATGACCATTTCGCTCTCTGGGCGTATACTGGTGTTAAGTGTTCTTCACTGATTGACACAGGATCTCAGAGTTGGAGAGATGACCGTTTCCCTCTCTGGCGTATACTGGTGTAAGTGTTCTTCACTGATTGACATCTTCACTCAGATTGACATACTGGTGTTAAGTCTTCACTGATTGACATAGGATCTCAGAGTAGGAGAGATGACCGTTTCCCTCTCTGGCGTATACTGGTGTTAAGTGTTCTTCACTGACTGTGGTCCGTCTTACAGCCTTCGGTGGAGCAGTGAGCTGAGGGGGGGGTGGGGGGGCTTGATTCCCCCCCCTCCCCCCCATTCTTTCGCGCCTTAAGTGGAACGTCCTGCATATAATGCCTGTCTGATTGACGTGCTGCCAGAGTAACACGAAAGCCAGTAATATCATAGTAGGAAAAGAAAGCAGGGAGGTGTTAGTCATCTGGGGTGGAAGAGGGGGTCTGGAGTGAGACGAGGGAGACAGTACTTCCCACCACCTGAACTGTGAGATAATATAATTGAGATCAGCGGTGACAACATCTGAGACGTTAATGTTCGTCAGCGTTTACGCTAATGAACGACGCCAGGATGTCTGCACCTGTGAGAGACATGCAGGTATGGACACCTCCCCTGTCCATGGATTTCGCATCAAGCACAGCTAGACCACAAGAGTCACTGCCACGGCGCTCATACCGGTCAGGCTGGATTGAGTAGGGGAGGGAAAGAGCGGAGGTTCGTGGCGTCTTGCTAGTGGAGAGGGAGTGCCAGGAAATGCAATCCACCTATGATTGCCGCACTGTAAGAAAAAGCTAGGAGAGCGTGGGGGGGGGGAGCTGGGAGAGCGTGGGGTGGGGGAGCTGGGAGAGCGTGGGGTGGGGTGAAATCGGGTGGGGAGAGGAGTGGCGTTGGCAAGATGCCCTGCAGTTACGTTAACGTTCTCTGCCACATTGTCGTCAGCACTTGTGCGATGAGCTGTGTGTGTGTGTGTGTGTGTGTGTGTGTGTGTGTGTGTGTGTGTTTGTGTGTGTTGTGTGTGTGTGTGTGTGTGTGTGTGTGTGTTGTGTGTGTGTGTGTGTGTGTGTGCGCGCGCCTGTGTGTGTGTGTGTGTGTGTGTGTGGAGAGAGAGAGAGAGAGAGAGAGAGAGAGAGAGAGAGAGAGAGAGAGAGAGAGAGAGACAGAGACAGACAGAGACAGAGACAGAGAGACAGACAGAGAGAAGGAGAGATGGCAATGACAGTCAGCCATCACGTCACAAGATCGCACATCACACATGCGGTCAGCACCACCGGAGAAAGCACCACGGCAACAGTATTCCAACGACGGAGTCAAACATGGCAGGAGGCCATGACCTAGAGTCTGGAACAGCTTGTGATGTTGAGCATGGAAACAGAGTTCACTGGCTGGAGAGGATGACTGGGAATGCACCGTAGACCTTCCGGCATGGGCAAACCATCCACAGATCATCAGGCAGAGCGGCATGAGACCGGGGTATTGTTCTTGCTCTCAGGTTCATCAAAATGAATCATCCTAATCGATCTCACCACGCTGTCTACACGACTGAGATGACGCCCATCTAGCAAGTAGCTTGAGGGAATTTAGCTTCCAGGCCCAAGTGCTCGCCATAAAGGTTGTAGCAAGCTCAGAAACAGCTCAGAATTGTTTAGTAAGAACAGGACCAGAACCCTGAAAGCAATGACGGAGACAGCTGAAATCCAGCTGGATCTGGTCGAGGAGGAACAAAAGTGATCTTTTTAATAGGCTTACGTTTCTCAACTTAGAACAGGTGTCCCGTTAGCAAGATGGGTAAGTCGTCCATCTAAGAAAAAAAAAAAACACGCTTTGATACGCCCATCCATCAAAAAAGTGGTGGGGTCGATTCTCAGCAGTGCAAGGAAAATACAAAGCTGGCAAAAATTAGGGCATCTGGGAGTCACGACCTGATGAGACCCGGCCCCCTTAGAGTGTAAGGAGTTCAGGGTTGAAACACTTGTCTGAGGGGGTGGGGGGGGGTGGGGGGGGGTACTTCTCCGGAGACCTTCTGCTGTCAAGCTCTCCTCACAGGTTTTCCCCCTTCTTTTAACAGTTTGGAACAGAAAAGACCAAAAATAGAAAACAAGAAGGAAATTTGAATGAAAAAAACAAACAAACAAACAAACTGCGGGCCATTCCCCATACACCAACGCTCACCTG
>JADBJO010012743.1:40000-45000 GCA_016801955.1 Conus betulinus | reverse complement strand
CTTGCTGACTTTGTTAATAGTTCCAGAGGAATCATGTAAGGAGACGAATGCAGCCCTGTCTTATTTTCTTTGTTTATTAACGAGTCAGCTCTTGATATAATCAACACAGGTAACCGTGGTGTTTTGTTGTCACTCGACGCTTTTTGAATTCTTTATCCTCCTTCTGTTGGCCGAAAATGTTTTCATGTCTGAAAAACTGTCATAGGGTTACAAACACGAGTGTATAGTTTGCGCAGAGCCGCTAAATAGCTACAGTTGAGAGTCAAAATGAAAACAAAAAAGGGCAAAGTATTTCATAAAGAGTGATATTTAAGTGTAAACGTAAAGGTGGGTGTACAATAGTATTCCTATGCCAGTTATCAATGTTTATACATATTTAGGTGTATTATTCTGAGCTGTTTGATGTTCAGGTTCAGCCTATTGAACAGTTTGGATTTGAGCTATAGAGACTAGAAAAAACGGCTTCTATTGTTCATCTGTTCTTATCTCTGCTCTGAAATGATTTCTAGGTGTAGATAGACGGATTCCAAAATGGTCTCATTTTCAGCAAAACTGACCATTTTCCAATTTACATGACGTCTGCTGTCAGATATATCCACCACTGGCTCAAACGGATCCATATGGAAGGCTTTCAGAATTGTTAATAAGGCCTACAGTAAGTTACATGACTTAGATACTGAAGAAGAAAGTTGTTGGGTGTCCAAAGTGCGCCTTGACTGTTTGATTGTTTGGCTGAATCAAGATGTTGGTAATATCAAAGAATTTTCAAGTCTTTCCCTGTTTGATTACAGATGACACAAAGGGTCTAATATTCAGAGCAGTGACAGGTTTGATTTTTATAGGAACGTTTGCAAAGTTTATGACTTGAATACACACTTATACACAGACACGCACCTAAAACACGTATCAACAAAATTCAGAGAAACAGACTAACATGGTGCGTTAAAGTTGTGACCCCCCCCCCCCCCCCAAGAAAAAAGTGGAAAAAAAGAGGATGGAGGCCCCACTTCAAAAAAGAAAAAAAAAAAAAAAAGGGGGGGGGGGGGGGGGGGGGGGCGGAGAAAGGAGAAAAAAGGGAAGGAAAATGAAAGTATCGGTTGGAAAGACAAAACAGGTAAACAAAACAATTTGAGAGGTGGGAAAAATGGTTTGTTTGAAACCGTTGTATGAGGTCTACCTTCTTTATACACCTACCATTGAGTCAAATAAGGAGACTGGCTTCAAGAGGTTTCAAATACTAAACGTCTTTCAGGTGTGTGTGTGTGTGTGTGTGTGTTCCCACTCTCTCTCTCTCTATCTCGTGTGTGTGTGTGTGTTTCCACTCTCTCTCTCTCTCTCTCTCTCTCTCTCTCTCTCTCTCTCTCTCTCTCTCGTGTGTGTGTGTGTGTGTGTGTGTGTGTGTGTGTGTGTGTGTGTGTGTGTGTGTGTATGTGTGTGTGTGTGTGTGTGTGTGTATGTGTGTGTATGTGTGTGTGTGTGTATGTGTGTGTGTGTGTGTGTGTGTGTGTGTGTGTGTGTGTGTGTGTGTGTGTGTGTGTGTGTGTGTGTGTGTTTTTCTTTTTTTTTTTTTTCTTTTTTTTTTAATAATTCACATGTGTAAAAAGTGGACCCATATAATCATATTAAGGTTCTCTCTCTCTCTCTCTCCTCTCTCTCATCTCTCTCTCTCTCTCTCTCTGTATGTGTGTGTGTGTGTGAGATGATCTTGCCTTTTTCCCATTACCATCTCCCCATAAAGGCATCTGGTCAATATATTAATATAATTATGGCTGTTTTGTAAGTTTCTTGTTTTTAAGTGTGATCATGGGGAAACAATCCAAGAGACATGATCATTCTGTTGATCGTGTATTTGTTTTGGGTAGCGAAGAGATTCGCAGTCATGCTTTTCTTTCTCTGAACACATGCAAGGAAAGCACCCCCAGTTTACAACAGAAATCTAGACCACTCAGTGCACCACGCCACTGCATTTCCTGTGCATCGTGTTACCTAGAAGCTCTGTTGCCAGTTGTCGGCTAGTCTTGGAGCGCTCCGTATAAGCCTTGATTACACTTGTTAACGCTTGACTAAAAACTTGATCAAGGCCACAAGGAAAGACCTGACAGAAGATGGGAGGGTATCCGCAGTCATGACCTGGACACAGGTGGTACCTCAGATTTGGAAAGAGTCCAGGACCGAAAGACTCGTATGAGCGGGGCTTCTCCTCTGAAGTCCGGTCTCTACGATGTCAACACAGAATAGTATGATGCAGACCTTGAAACGAGCCCCAACGCTTTCGTGGCGGAGTTGTCGTCGAGGAAAGAAAACAAGTAGGGGAGACAATCCTTTCACAGTCACGGATGACAAAATGGTTTCCCTTTCAAAAAGTGAGATGAAACATGCAAAGTGATGAAGCATTTAGACAATGACTTCAAACACGGACAGTTCGGAAGCATTTAGACAATTAAGCTGCTTTATTCAGGTGGAATTTCAAACCAAAAGAATCACGGAGCGTCTTGCTGCAGAATGGAAAAAAAAAAAAAAGTAGCTGAAATACTTAAGTTCAGTTTTGCCAGTCATTCTATCCTCACAGTGACAAACAAACTGATTCAGAAGAGAGCAGCACGGTTCGTAACTGGGAACCATATCAGAGAGAAGGGGAATACTAGAAAGAATATGAGGAGATTAGAATAGAAACCCTTAGGAGAGAGAAGAGCTTTTTCATCAAACTTAATATCTTCTTCAAAGGCAGAGCTAAACTAATTGATATCCCAATGGAACAACTAGTATTGAATAAAAGTAGCACCAGGAGTGGCGGTCAATCTTATGCCATACCTGCATCAAACACTGACAGCCATCTACATTCTTTTTATCCTAGTTCTGTACATCTGTGGAACTCACTGCCGGGTGCCATCAAGATTGTCACAAATGCAGTCTCATTCAAGAATCAAATCGATCAAGTCTTGAGATCTGCATATTGACTGGTTTTTTTTTACTATAACCTGCCCAGATATTTCATCGTTACCTGGGCCTGAATCTAGCCATTGCTTTTAACTTTCTGAATATCGTGTGCGACTCATTGTTGCCAAATTTCGCTCCAGGGGCCAACAGGCTGAGTCGCACTTTATTTTTTTATTTCATTTCATTTTATTTTACTTTTTACATGCGCGCTGGTGACCTACTCGTTTTTTTTGAGTGAACCAGTGTTTTAGGAAGAAGAAGAAGAAGAAGAAGAAGAAGAAGAAGAAGAAGAAGAAGAAGAAAGAAGAAGAAGAACTACTCAAGAGTCGTGGAACGTGGTAAGATGACTCCTCAAAATACGCAGGTCAGGGAAATAATTATGACTGAGCAAATGGCAGAAGATAGCCTGCAGGGGAGAGAACAACGTTGCTATCCCTGCAGATCCAACGTGGAGGTGACTGCAGTTCCCCTTGATCCCTAAACTCCTCTGGCTCTATGCCCATACCTGCGCGCGAGGCTTAGAAGTGGGCCAGGCTAACCAACAGCTGCAGTGAGTCTGGGTTCTGGACATACAAGCTGGAGACAGAGGGTCCGTGGACGCACCTTTAGAAACGTCCTGAAACAGCCGTCAGTTCCTGGTAAGAAAGAGGACCATTTAGACCAAGAGAGAAAAAAAAGTGAAGAAAAATTTAAGCTTGATCTGGTCGAGAAGAAACTCCATGCAGTTTTGACGTTCCCATTCGCAACAGGTTAAAGATCGCCATTTGGGAAGAACATCCGTCTGAACATGACGTGACCTTGAGGCGTCTGACCTTTCAGGAGTTGCAGGGTCGAATCCAGGCCGCGATAAAGGAAGGCATGACAGAAGAAGGGTATCCAGCAGTCATGACCTGGATGACAAGGACTCCCTAGAATCTAAAGAGTCCAGGACCGAAACTCTTGTACGAGCAGGGCTTCTCCTCTGAAGGCCGCATACTAAGCAGCTGTCCCACGTCATGGTTTACTCTATCAACAAAGAACAGCACGATGCACCAGCCGCCTTGACGAAGTAGTCAGCGTCACGGATTCTCGGCTGGGAGATCGTGGGTTCGATCTCCATCAGAGCCATTAATTTGTGGAGTTTTTTTCCACCCTGACCGGCTTCTACCATGAGTTGAGTTTGCTACAGGCTCAGTTGGGAAGCCTGGGACCCTACAGTTGAGTTCCATCCACTTAATGGATGAGTCTCCGGGAGTGTTGCTCAAATTTGCTCATCAACACGGCAGGTGTCTGTATCTTTCGGGCCTGGTTGACGCCGGATTACACCATGAAAGTAAGTGTACAGTACAATCCTATGAAGCAGTCTGAAACCGGAATGGAAATCCATAGCTTAACCGATGAGCATAAAAAACGTCTCCAAATCTATGGCCCTTCATGCCCTGCTCTCGTGTGGACCCTCAGTTTCGGGCTTGTCCACGTATCTGGCCTTGGTTTGATTCTGTCGCGGTTGCCGGTATTGGCAACTTCACTGGAACTGTCTTTAGATGGACGTGGTGGCGCTCTCCGCGGGAGTTAGTTTTATGCACGTGCATGTTTAACTCTACCCCCCCCCCCCCCACTTAGAGTTAAAATACGCACGTGCCTAAACTAACTCTGGGGGAGTTACTTTCGATCAAGAAATGTTGATCCAGATTGACTCCCACGGAGTTGAAAATAGAAGGGGACAGACATTCTGTCCTTTATGCCAGGACTGCCCCTCCCCCCCAACACACACACACACACACACACACACACACACACACACACACACACACACACACACACACACACACACACACACACTCTGCAGAGCGACACTTGACACATGACACTTGAATACTTTACTTGACAAGGATAAAGATCTTAGGCTAACATAAAAGCCTGTTAATCCAATCTGTCTTTGATAAAGACTAATGATAGTAAACAAAGCGGACTAGAAGCATGCAGAGAGAGACAGAGAGAGATGGAGAGAGAGAGAAGGAGAGAGAAAGAGAGAGAGAGAGAAGGGGTGGGGGGAGTAAAAAAGAAAGAAAGAAAAACAGACA
>JADBJO010012743.1:20000-35000 GCA_016801955.1 Conus betulinus | reverse complement strand
ACTAAAACAGTTAAAACAGTTGAAATGGATGAATCTTCAACAACACCCTTCCTGATACTTAACACCAGCGATCTGAAGCAAGCATCAACACCAGATGACGACAATCAGACGTCGTTTGCTTCCATTCCACTATATCCAGTATGACGTCACTCACATGCTCTGGTGTATAGTGCCCCCAGTGCTGCTGGTGTTCGGTTGCTATGGCAACGTGATGACCATAGTGGTGATGCGTGCAATGCGGGCTTCAAATCCACTGGCTGTCTGTCTGTGTATTTCACTGCACTGGCTGTGTCCGATCTCTTTCTCCTCTGCATCAGTGTGTTGTATTATTGGCCAGAGCGGGTGTGGGATACGTCGCTGTTTTATCCCCACGACCTCTCCTGCACAGTCGCCTTCTTTGTCAGTAACGTGTCTTCCATGACGTCAGCATGGTATTTAGCAGCTATGACGTGTCAACGAATGACGTCAATCGTTCTGCCGCATCGTGTGGATGTTTTGTGCACAGTGAGAAGAGGGAAAATCTTCGTAGCTGCCATCTTCACCGCATCCTGCATAGCAAGCTTCTACATCTTATATTTTGGCGTAGAGTATGTGGAAGATGGCTACCCATCATGTATAAGCAAAGACATGAACGCAACAAGCTTATTCAGATTTCTGCACCTTTGTTTAGCTTCGCTGGTTCCCTTTCTGTTCATGATCGTTGCCAACTCTTTCCTCATCCGGGGAGCTTTACGGTCTATGAAAATGTCTGGTAAAATGGCGGTGGGCAACAGAGAAACCCACGCGTCCTCACGAGAGGCCAAAGTCACCTCCATGACCACACTCTGATACTAACTTCAGTGGCCTTTCTCGTTCTCACGTTTCCATCTGGCTTTTTCGTGGATCTACTTCGAAATCATTGGCTTTTATAAGGGTGAAATTAACGATGACGCTTTGAGTGAACGGCTGGCTGCTGCGAACACTGTTACTGTCTTGATGTGGATGAGCAACAGCGCTATCAATTTTTACATTTATGCTTTGAGTGGTAGGAAATTCAGACAAGAAACCAAAAGATGCTTATGCGTATGTTTTAAAAGACATCAAAGGCCAACGCTTTAACTTCAGGAATAGAGAAAGCACGCATCTTTGCTTATATATTGCCAACATCACCAGCTTCTTTATAAACGTACAACTACAAAAGTCACTGGCAAACGTTACACGCCTATACAGTATGGAAGTTTAACAATGACAGGCCATTTTGTCTGGAATTTTTAGACGATTGAGAACGTATGTCTCCGATGAACTATTGACACGCTGTTCGTGGAAAGTAGGATTATGATGGACATCAAATGAGCAACTGCCAGACACAGATAAGTCTTCCTCTTAGGCGCAAAGTGCCTCCGTGTGTACTTAAGGGGGCAGGAGGTTTCAGACATGCGCGTGCTTGGTATAAACATGTGTGACCTTTATCACCTCCTCTCTGAGACCATTCTACAAGTACTAGAGAAGATAGGTGTCCTGAGAAAGGCTACACAGAATCTGTACTGGAGAGTGCACCAGAGCTGTGTGAGCTAAAGAGGACAGTGAAAAGTGGGCTCTGTTTTCATTTCGTTTTTTTTTTTTCTTCTTTGTTAAAGAAGTTTGGCACACACAATTCGTGGGAACATACAAATGAGAGAATTCTGCATATTCATTGTCACTTTTAGAATGAGACAGTCTGCTAGCACACATTTTGTCTGAAAAAAATGTTTACAACAGACACACAGACACACAGACAGACACACAGACACACTCAGACACAGACATACAGACACACACACTCACACAGACACACACACACAAACACACACACACACACAAACACACACACACACACACACACACACACACAGCACACACACACCACATACACACAGACACATGCGCACAGAAAACGCAAGCACACAGACATAGACAGACAGACAGACAGACAGACACACACACACACACACACACACACACACACCACACACACACACACACACACACACAATCCCCCCCGCACGCCCGTGCACACTTCACAACTCTTTGGATTGGACATCAGAGGAATCGGAGAGTAGCTCCGAGTAGGAGCTCAGTTATCTATCTATCTATCTGTCTGTCTGTCTGTCTTGTTATCTATGTATATTAGATAGGAACTCTACGGAGAATTTTGTATTATTAAAAAACGTGGGAATCTCTCTCTCTCTCTCTCTCTCTCTCTCTCTCTCTCTGTGCCATCCATTAGATTTCATGGAGGAACTGAACACACACACACACACACACACACACACACGCACGCACGCACGCACGCACGCACGCACGCACGCACGCACGCACGCACACACACACACACACGCGCACGCACGCACGCACGCACGCACACACACACACACACACTCACACACACACACACACACACACACACACACACACACACACAGCCCTATCCTGATTGTTTTTTTCTCTGATCTCTGATCATGGTCAGAGGGGAGGTCAGCGTAAGAAAACGTGGAAGATAAAAAGTATATTTTCTTACATAATAGAATATCTATTGAAAGGAAAACTCACTTAATAATAATGATATAATCATCAAAAATGATGATAATAATACTAGTAATAATAATAATAATAGTAATAATATTAATGATCATACTAATAATAGCCACAAATATAACAACGAAAACAAGAACAACATCTGCAACAACAACAAGAATGAATGATGGTGATAATGATGATGATGATGATGATGATGATAGTAACAGTGATAATTACGAGAATGATGAAATAAAAAAAAAAACCTAATAATAACAATAATAATATTGATAATATTAATAATAATATAGTAATATACCAATGATGTCAATAATAATTGTAATAATGATACAACAACAACAATAATAATGTTAACAATAAAAAGTAATGATAATTATAATAAAAAAATAATAATGAAAAAAAAAAACCGAGAATAACAACAGACAAAAAAAAAAAAAAAAGACTACAGGAATTTTGACAACACTGGGAAACGACAACTTTTTAATAACCAGCCTCCTTTGCCCGATATCTCACAGAAATCTCACTTCACTGGCTGGGGGAGACAGAAGGAAATGACAGGAACCTGCTCCAACAGCAGGTCAGTACACATCTGCACTAGACCTGGGCCATCGCCGGTCAGCGTGTGCGTCCTGAAAACCCCACCAAGAGGTCAAACAGGTCCACAGCCCGATCGGAGTGGACTGAAACACGTAAATGTCCGGTGATGAACGGAACGCCAAACGCATGATGGCTGATGACTTCAAAAGACATCAAGGGTATCCAAAATCTGACGATGCATACTTACACCAGCTTATGCCACGCTTCATCTCGCCAGCTTCCGGCTGTTCTCCGTCTGTCACACTTAAAAACCTAAGTGCCGTTCTCTCCACACACTCAGGAAAGTGCGTGTCCGCACGTGCTCGCGCGCGCGAGCAAACACAGACACAGACACAGACGCACAGACGCAGATACACACACACACACACAGACACACACACACACAGACACATGCACTTATGCACGCGTGTGCACGCGTGCGCGCGCACACACACACACACACACACACACATACATACACGTGGTCGTTCAAACACACACACACACACACACACACACACCACACACACACACACACACACACACACAGATGACACCAACACCACCATAAACACTAAGTAGAATCTGCATACTCTCTCTCTGTCTGTGTCTCTGTCTCTCTGTCTCGCTGTCTTCTGTCTGTCTGTCTGTTTCTGTCTCTCTCTCTCTGTCTGTCTGTCTGTCTCTGTCTCTGTCTCTCTCTCTCGGGGAGTGAACGGAGGTTTTTGCACAGGCAGGTCGCATTTCGTATCCTCCGTAGTATCTTGCGAAGAAGGAAGGACTGAGGCAGTGTACCAACGTAGTACTTTGCAGGTGGCTGAGTCGAGGACCATGCCATTGGCTCCTTTCGTTTTAGGGCCGTTTGTGGCTACTTCCAGCCGATATTTCAGGCCTTTATGTTTGAAGCGGGCGAAGGCAAAAGCAGCCATGCGCATCGCCATGTTGTCACCGCGCTGTCGAGCGGACGGACGTGTCACCCTGGGCCTGCTCCTCACCCTGATGTTTTGGGGCGGGCTGTTGTTGAGATGTGGTGACGTGGAGCGGAACCCCGGACCTCTGAGATCAGACAGTAAGCAGCCCAGGACCTCCAGCAGCAGTGGACGCAGGACCAGCGCGGGGAAGGACTGTTGGTGCAGCAGGCAGCGGGCAGTCGGCCTCCTTCCCTGTTCCGTCTCGGGATCCCCTACTCTGATGGACGTGATGGCCAGACTGGACTCATGGTCAGCAACATGATCAGTAAGTTGGACAATGTGGAGCACAGTGTTAATGAACTCAGACACCAGTTTGCGGACCTCCAGGGGGAGTTGGGGGGGGGGGGGACTGAGGGAGGAAGTTGGATTATCTCCACCAAAAGAACCAGGAGCTGATGAAGACTAATGCTGATCTTCTGGATAAAATTGATGCGCTTGAAAAAAGACTAGCGATTTAGAAGGGAGATCGAAACGCAACAGTTTAATCCTCCATGGTTTAAAAAGACGTGCGGACGAAACGGTTGAAGACTGTGAGAACACTGTTAAAGAGTTGATACTGACCAGTTAGAAATAACAAAAGATATTGAATTTGACCGTGTCCATCGCCTGAATGGTAAACCCGACTCCCCTGTAATAGTCCGATGTCGCTTTTATAAGGATAACGTTCGAATTCTGAATGAAAAAAGAAAACTTAAAGGGAGTGATGTATTTATTGGAGAGGACTTTCCGTCGAGTGTTCGTGACATAAGACGAAAGTTGACACCACATTTGAAAGCTGCCATAAGTAAAGGACAGAGGTGTGTCATGGTCTAAGACCATCTCATTATTGATGGGCAGAAGTTTTAAACTGGATGGTAATGATATAAACTGAAAAATTCAAAAATAATGTTCTGGCCGGCCCATTTTTTCTTCCTGCACACGATCTTGATACAAATGGGAGGGGGGTATAAAGTTAAACTGTCACCGGAGCAATGTTTATTTGTCGATGTCGCACGTGTGAACTTGTCCGGTCAGAGTGACAGCCTTGAGTTGCCAGAGGTGTGTGCGAGCACGTGCAGTTCGGATCGACGTCACACAGTCGAGGGGGGAGCGCATCTGTGTCTGAGGAATATGAGTTTTGTGACACTTTACCAGAAATGTCAGTAGCACGTTCCCCCTTTCAAGCGTCGCCTGTAACTGTAAATAAACACCCCTTCTCCTTTCTGTTATGGAATGTTAACGGATTATCATCTAAAATCAAAGATCGGGACTTTGTAACATATGTTTGTAAATTTGATTTCGTGTGCTTGGTGGAAACGTTTTTGGGAGAGTTTTGACAACGACCTATTTTCTGGTTACACAGCCTTCTTTAAGCCTGCCTTTAAACTGTCCAAACAGGGGAGACGATCAGGAGGGTTATTTGTTTCGTAAAGAGTACATTTGCCCCATTTATACAAATGATTAATGTGAAATTTGTAAACGCATGTGTGTTTTTTGATTGATAAGCAACTGTTTGGCACTACGAAAGATGTAATCTATTTTTGTACATATGTTCCTCCAGAAGGATCACCTCTTTATTCTCACTTTGATCTTGGAAATGGAATACTTTCGTTGGAAGAAAGTTTACAGAATTGTCTAATGAAACAGGATGCGCATATTATCTTATGTAGTGATTTAAACAGTAGGATAGCTAAATTTTCTCAGATTCATTTTTCAGACCCTGCCATAGATATACACAATATAAAAGTCACTCACTTGATTATGGTGGATGTTCAGAAGACTGCCATATATATAGTTTTGGTAAAGCATTATTAAACATGTGCACTGCTTTGAGTTTGAATATTTGAAATGGAGTGTGTAATGGTGACCTTGAAGGTCACTGCACATACATTTCTGAAACAGGTAGTAGTGTGACTGATTATTTTATTTTGTCGAGTGATCTATTCTCTGTCGTGTGTGATTCCTGTGAACTTGTGTTGCTGAACGTATTGACTCGGACCACATGCCTGTTGTATTTTCTGTTGTTTTTCCTAACGTAAATATGGTTGAAGACAACACTGTTAACAATCAGGTCATTGAAAAGTTTGTGTGGAATAGTGATAATAGCCAATTATTTCAAGATAACTTGTCAGAAACTGCTATTATAAGATTTAATATAGCTATGACTTTGATTGATGTTGACATAAACAGAGCGCTGGATGAGTTTAATGAATGTATGAGAGGATGTGCGGAATATATGATGAAAAAAAAACGTATATGTTAATAAAACTGATAAAAATGATGACTGGTTCGACCAGAAATGTAAAGCAAGTAAAAGAAATGTCCGAAAATTGCTACGACAGTATAACAGACGTCCAGCAGACAACACACAGCCTGCTCTGAATATACAATAGCAAGACGTGAATATAAAAATCTTGTTTTGAAAAGAAAAGAAAAGCTCTTTAATAAGGTGCTATTGGAGAGACTTGAGAGTTCCATTCGTAATCAAAGAGAGATCTGGGATAATGTACATAAACTGTCGTTTTAAAAGAAAACAACCAAGAAAATAGCATTAATGTTGAGACCTGGTTTAATCATTTTAAATCATTATTAGAAAAAGAAACATTGGATTGTAATACGAGCGAAAGCTTAAGTGAGCATGATGATGTTGATGGTTTCATGAATGGTCCAATTTCGGTAGAAGAAGTGTTATACGCTTTCAGAAAACTGAAAGTCGCAAAGCAGCTGGACCTGATGGTATTATTAGTGAATTATACAAGAATTCTTGTGATCATGTGCTCCAGTTTCTTCTTAAAATCATTTAAACACACTGTTTGATAAGGGTATCTTTCCTCGAGATTGGAGTGAATCTGTAGTTTTACAATTGTTTAAGAAAGGTGATGTGAATAATCCTAACAATTACAGAGGTATATCCCTTAGTGATGTTAGTAGTAAATTATATAGTACAATTATTAATGTTAGACTGCAGGAATGGGTAAATGAACATAATATCACAGGTGAGCATCAAGCTGGCTTTAAAAAGGGATATTCAACTATAGATCACATGTTTACTTTGTTAGCCTTGATACAGAAAACAATTTTCGTTTAATCGTAAACTGTATGTAGCATTCATAGATTTTGAGAAGGCATTTGATTCTATAAATAGAAATTTGTTTGGCCCAGTCTTGATAAAAAAAAAATGGTGTAAGAGGTAAACTGTACAAGTGTATTAGGAGCATGTATGATAACGTTAAATGTAGGGTTAGGTGTAGCTCTCAACTGACTGAATATATTAACTGTTCTGCTGGTGTGAAGCAGGGTGATGTGTGCAGCCCCATATTATTCTCATTGTTTATAAATGAACTGGCCCTAGAAGTACTGAATAACGGTAGGCATGGTGCCGTGTTTTCTTATGATGCATTTGAGTTGTTTATTCTTTTACTGGCAGATGATATTGTTCTATTGTCTGAAACTATCATTGGCCTTCAAACCCAGCTTAATAACTTAAGAAATTCAGCACTGGCACTTCAGTTGAACGTTAATATGGAGAAAAGTAACATCATAGTGTTTCGGAAAGGTGTGTTTTTTTGGCTGCGAGAGAAAGATGGACTTATAATGGTGTTTTAATGCCGGTAGTAAAACGTGTATAAATACTTAGGGATTTTGTTTTCCCACTCGTTTAAGTTTTACTGCTGCTTGCAAGGATCTTGCTAGTAGAGCAAAGAGGGGTCTGCTTGGCATCATGAAAAAAATTATCTTCAATCAATAATAATTCATTGACATTATTTGTTAAAATATTTGATTGTCATGTGCAACCTGCTGTACAGTATGGCTCGGAACTGTGGGGACTCAACAGAGCCGCTTTATTTTCTGAATCTGTGCACTTATTTGCTTTAAAGAAATTTTTGGGTGTAAGCATGTGTACACCCAATGATTTAGTTTATGGTGAAACCAATAGATATATCCTTTATATTTAAATTCTGCTGTTCAGTGTATTCGTTATTGGTTTAATTTGCTTCAAATGGATGAGTGTCGCTTACCTCGTAAAGCATATAATATGTTGTTTGAATTAGATAAGAAAGGAAAGCAAAATTGGGTATCAGATGTACGTACATGTTTATACGAATATGGTTTTGGAAGTGTGTGGATGAATCAGGGCGGTGGCAATGTTAAGGGATTTATATGTGTTTTTCGTCAACGTCTAATTGATTGCAGATGGCAAAAATGGCATGATCATGTTCAAAAACAGTGAAAGATTTAATATGTTTAGGATGTTTTGTAATACACATCAAATAAAAACACACACCTTTTGTTGAATATGGATAGTCATTTGAAATATATAACAACGAGATTTAGGCTGCGGATTTCAGAGATAGCGGTGCATCATTATAGATACAGAGAACACAATGAAGCAAATCTGATATGTTGTTTATGCAAAAATTCTAAAGAAGATGAGGTACATTTTGTTTTATGCTGCCCAGCTCTTATTAGTAAAATCAGAGAAAAGTTTATTTCCAGCAAATATTATCAACGCCCTTGTGTCTTTAAACTCTGCTTATTGATGGCATCCTCTAAAACACAGTGATGTTTAGAAATTTATCGCTTTTCCTGTATAAAGCTTTCAAGTTCAGAGAAATTATGAACTCGTAATCATGTATTTCAAATATCCTATTTCATGAATAAGTTCATTGTTGATGTCTTGTGTTTACTCACCCCCTTCATAAGGGGCTATGGCCCTAATGAATAAACCAATCGCATTCGCATTCGCATTCGCATTCTCTCTCTCTCTCTCTCTCTCTCTCTCTCTCTCTCTCTCCTCTCTCTCTCCTCTCTCCTCTCTCTCTCTCTCTCTCTCTCTGTGTGACCAGCTGGATCTAAAGTCAGAACTGGAAAAACTCGATCCTATCTGGAGCCTCTTTCCAGATTTTTTCTTTCTCTCTCATCAAGTTGAAGTGGAGGAGTTAATGATAGGAAAACCTCTAATCTTCTACAAACGGTTTTTTTTTTTGGATAATAGATTATTTTGACGATTTGGAAAGGATAAAACAATCAGCATATGAATCAGAGTGGAACATCTATCCAAAAGTTCAACAGGAGATGGTGATGATCAGAAAACCTAGAACTTTCTAAAAACATGTATCATTTCCTTGATAATAGATTATTTTGACAATCTGGGAAAACAATCAAGATATAAAACAGTACGGAAACGTAGACTACTTGGAAAAACGATCGACTTTTAAGAGCCCCCCTCCACCCGCCCCCCCACACACGCACACACCACCCTCACCTTACACGCTCCCAACCCCAATATCTCATGGGAACTATTGGTTTTGGCTGGTGTGTGACAGAGAAAGAGAATGGGAACCTGTTCTTACGTTAGAGCACTGCACATCTGCTCTGAACCTGATCAATCGCCGATAGGGGTTTGTGTCGTGGAAACCCCACTCACAGGATCACAGCGCGATAATACAACAACAGCAATACTACTAGTACTGCTACTACTACTACTGTTACTGTTACTACTACTACTACTACTACTACTACTACTACTACTACTACTACTACTACCAATAACAAAAGCAATAGTAATGATAATAATGATGACAACAACAAGAATAACAATGATAATGATAATGATGATGTTGATGATGATGGTAATCATAATAATAATAATGATAATAATAATGATGATGATGAAGAGGATGACGATGATGATGATGATGATGATGATGATGATGATGATGATGATGATGATAATGATAAGTTTTTCCCGCCTGCCTCAAGTTGCGTTCAAAGGCAACACCAACCTTCGGGACCACCTGGTGTGAGCTGCTACCCCCAGAGACAGACCATCCCTCCCTCCAGGCACCAGTCCTTGTGGTATCAATGGCTGCAAAACATGTCCATTCATCGACCAGTCCAAGGACCATCATTGGTCCCAAGGGAAGGTTCACTGTCAAGGCGCTGTTCAATGCCAGACTGAGAACATAGTGTTTTGTCCTTACGTGCACACTGTGTAACAAGAAATACGCTGGCGAGACGTACCGTCGCCTGAACGATCGCTTCTCAGAGCACCTGTGGTCAATGGGCCTGTTATACAGTGACCCTGTAGGCGTGCACTTCAACAGCCCTCAACACAGTTTCAATCACTCAAGAGTTGCTGTGGTCTGGCAGAACCATGCAAGTGGCCCTTACAGGCTGTTCATGGAATCTGCAGTCATTGCCCACCTTGGCACCCGCGTCCCAGATGGACCGAACATCAAAGAGTGACCGCAGTGTCTTCCAGGCTTCTCCCACACAATTTTTGTTTGTTTCTTTGTCAGTATGTGTGTCACCCTTGTCGATGTGTGTGTGAAGGGTGCACGTGCGCATGTACTTGGGTGTTTGTGTGTCTATCTGTGTGTGTGTATATGCCAGGATGTGTGTTTATAGTAGGCCTTCTTCTCCCACCCCCCCTACCCCTCCATGTCTTCCCCCCCCCTCTCTCTCTCTTCTCATATCCTTGTTAGTTGTGCTCACCTTCTGTCCACCTGTTTGGTTTTTGTCTGTGTGTGTGTGTGTGTGTGTGTGTGTGTGTGTGTGTGTGAACACTCTCCACACTTTTTTCTTTGTTGCTGCTATCTTTTTCTGTCTGTCACTAACTCGTTCTGCTGAGGAAGACACTAAGTGTCGAAACGTCCTAACTTCGTTTCCGCCTGTAAGTTGACAATTTACCTTTTCTGCTGTTCCACCAATGATGATAATAATAATACTGATAATAACAATAATAATTATGATCATCATCATCATCATCATCATCATCATCATCATCACCATGATGGTGACGATGATACTACAACTACAACAACATAATCTACAACAATCTACTACTACTACTTATAATAACAACAACAGTAATAGTAATGATAATAATAGTTATGATGATAATAATCATGATGATTATAATGACTTTGATGATGAAGATAATAATAATACTGATAATAATAACAATCACAATTAAAAAAATCAAAAGCGTCAAATACCTGACTATGCACACTTCACACGTTTGGAGTGATGAAAGAGACGCTTCGTTGTTATTGTTGTCTGGTTTATATTGCTATCTCCAAGACTCTGAAAGGATTTTCTTTCATATTACTGCTGTCTGGTTTATGTTGCTATCTCCAAGACTCAGAGAGTATTTCCTTTCATATTTCTCATATCCAGGTTACCTGGATTTGTTTTTCTCCTTCTTCATGTTCCTTGTGACGATGTTCAAGACAAGATAAACACGAGTCAGTCTCAGATACACATGACTTTGTGTTTGTCCATTTCCTGTGTTTGTTTCTGTTGTTCTTTATGTTCCTGGTGACGATATTCTAGATAGGATAAACATGAGTCAGTCTCGGATACACATGACTTTGTGTGTTTGTGTCCATTTTATGTTACTGTTTTCGTGCGGCAACACAGGGAGTGTGGGCAAACATTGGAACTTCTGCTCTAGGGAAGTCTCCTCGTTTGCTACATGTCCCGTGTCTCTGCATCAGTTCTAGAGGAATGGGTGCCGAGAGTAGGATGAGTTTAGAGTTATGGGCGTGGAGTGTACCTGCTTCATTGTAAGGGGAAAATATTTCTATTAATAAGTTGACTGTTGATGTCTTACTGCCTTCCTTAAACAAAAGAATAAATAGTTACGTGAATAAACAAAGAAAAACAGAGATATACTAATAATTAAACCAATCAATGAGTAACTAAATTAACTAATTAGTCAACATGACTCAGTAAATATATTTAACAAATAAATGATCAAATAGATAAATACATAACGAACAAATAAACAAACTAAATCAAAATAGAAACAAACGAATAAATTAATCAGTTAATTAATAGCTCAAAGAAATACCATGCCTCACTGTGCGTGGCCTCAATGTTTTTCTTTAGGTCATCATATCAGCCTCCGCAGATAATGCTATGCTGCTTTTTAGCCAGTGATGCGAGAAGCATTTGAATAGTGTGTGTGTGTGTGTGTGTGTGTGTGTGTGTGTGTGTGTGCGTGCGTGCGTGCGTGCGTGCGTGGGTGCGTGCGTGCGTGCGCGCGTGCGCGGGCATCTATGTGTGTGTGTGAAGACAAAATCATGAGTGCAACTGTCCTACTTGGTTCAACAGTTCGTGCGTTCCCTTCATGAAAAGAATCATTTGAAGTGTAACTGCAATGAAGTGCTGAACTATGGGTTGTCTGACGGGGAAAGTATTTCTCACTTACTATATCAGTCCAGAAGAGTGTTGTTAACAGACCCCTTATAATGCTTTAACAACTCAAGCGAAAGAACTGTTGCCGCTACTGCTGCTGTTTCAATGGTGGTGGTGGTGGTGCTGCTGATGTTCCTGCTGCTACTAATGATGGCGACTACGACGATATGATATAGTGATAATGATAATGATGATGATGATGATGATAATGATGATGATAATGATGATGATGATGACGACTATGATGATGACGATGGTGACGACAAAGACAACGACGACGACGACGACGACGACGACGACAATGATGATAATGATGATGATGATGTTGATGTTGATGATAATGATAAGGATGAACATCATTAGTGACACCATCGTCATCACCATCACTAGAATAATCAAAGTGCCAGCATGGTGATTAGTATAACATGTGACTCGAAAAAATAATTTCCGACCTTTTCCTCCGTCTGTGACATCTGTATGTTCATGACGAACTGGTCATGAATAGGAGCCTATGTATGGGGCTGTATGAATGTTGTATTAGAGAGTATACGTGTAATGCTTCGTATGAATGCTGTATGTAAGCCTATGCATGTAACTCTTGTATGAATGCTGATTTTTGCCTTTTACATTTCTTTTAGTGTTGTCTTTATGTACTTGTCTCGGCTTGTGGTGCATGCAATAGTGGAGCTTTCATTTGATAGGAAGTTTCATCGTTTGCTCATGTGCCTGTTGTCTCCTTGTGTACTAGGTGAAGGGGTGCTGGGCACAGCATTAGCTTTGAGTCACGTGCATATAGTTGTTCCATCAGGGGAGCGAAAGGTTCCTTTTTTAGATTATTTATCATGTGTATGTCCCTGCCACATTTAGGGTTTAGTGAGACACGTACTGCTCGTAACATTTCGAAAAAAAAACAACAACGTCCTGTTCGTTGCCTAGTGATAATTTAGATGAAAATTGTAGGTCCAACTTTCTGGGTTACAGAACGTATGGCGCGAGCGCGCGCGCACATGCACGCACGTACACACACACACACACACACACACACACACACACACACACACACACACACACACACACATATATGTATACATGTGTGTGTGTGTGTGTGTGTGTGTGTGTGTGTGTGTGTGTGTGTGTGTGTGTGTGTAGTCACCTCAGTAAAACAGTTTCTAATAACATGCTGGAACTTTCTTGAAATATGTTTTCCATCAAATATCAGATCAGATGAAACATTTTTTAAAAATCTTTCTCAGAAACTGTAATCTCAAAAGAGGTGGGAGATCTCAGAATAAGATGTTGATGGAGTCTGCTGTTTTATGTCTGACACCATGCACGTCTCAACTCTCTATAAGAATATTTGTTACATACTGAAAGGAACATCACAGTTTTCGGGAGTATTTTTTCATTTTGTGTTTTGTTACATTCTATTTCTTTTAGTATGGAATGACGTGACGGAGTTTGCTCATGTGCCTGTTGTCTCCTTCTTTTTCCAGTGCTGGTTTCATGCGTGGATAGGGACTTTCTTCACAAAAGCCTGCTCACGCCGTTTTCACTGGTTAATTCTCGCCGACAAGACTGTCTCTCTCGCATCAGTCTCTACAGCCACAGGCGACGCTGCTCGGGTCGAGCATACAGTCCTGATAGCTAAATATTAGGTCAGATACACTCTGTCCATGATCAGCTACGACCGACGGAGGGAGGCTTCTACTCTCTCCGACGACTTCCCCAGTTTCACCCAAGCGAGTTTGACACAGTGAAAGTATGTGTTTTGTTGTGACATTTGTTTCGGTTTGCAGTCGTATACCTTTCTAGAGGGTACAGTACTATTTTGTTTATCGGTAATCCTCTTGAAACATGACGTTGTTGGAGCTGGTCATAAGGGAGGCAATGGATTGTTTGCGCCTCAGTCTTGTAGAGTGGAACTGGTTTATTTCAGCTAGTTCATACAGTGAGCTAGGGCAGCCAGAAGGTCCAAACAGAAATCTTACAAGAGAAGCGTACTGAGTGGTCTTTTATCACAAATGCATACCCCAAAAGTCAGTCGTGGGACGTGAGAAGTATATTGTTTTCAATAATTAGTTTTTTTTATTCATGCTAATTGGATTTCTTTCCTAATCTGTGTGTGTGTGTGTGTGTGTGTGTGTGTGTGTGTGTGTGTGTGTGTGTGTGTGTGCCCAAATGCGTACTCATGCATGGCAAATATTGCAACCTTTACCTACAACATATAAATATATGCACTTATATATATATATATATATATATATGTATATATATATATATATATATATATATATATATATATATATTGTGCCTGAAATCATTATATATGAAAAATTTGATCATCTTCAGGCTTTTATCATTGTTCTCTTGTCTCTTATTTTAAGTATCCCAGTACTTGTTTCATTTTCACTATCAAGTGTGTTGTGCCATGCCTGTAAAACAGTAACAGTTCGATGCTTCAATGTGTGTTCAGTGCTGAAACGTTCATTCAGTGGTTGAGCAGTTCAACATTCATTTCCATGCATCAGCTTCCGCAGACAATCTCTTCAAAAACTAACGGTTACCCTCGACCGTGCAGTCTTCTTTTTTCCATGCATCGGATTAATTTGCTGTCGTTACTTTTGAATCTTCACGGATTTGGCTGAAGCATGCTTGATGATTGTTACTTGCTTCAGAAACATTCATTTTCATCACTTCCTTCATTCACCTTTACTAC
>JADBJO010012743.1:0-12500 GCA_016801955.1 Conus betulinus | reverse complement strand
TATTGGCCGGAGATGGTATCGGATACACTGCTGCTTTATTCCCACGACCTCTCCTGCACAGTCTCCTTCTTTGTCAGTAGTGTGTCTTCCATGACGTCAGCATGGTATTTAGTAGCTATGACGTGTCAACGAATGACGTCAATCGTTCTGCCGCATCGTGTGGATGTTTTGTGCACAGCGAGAAGAGGGAAAATCTTCGTAGCTGCCATCTTCACCACATCCTGCATAGCAAGCTTCTACATCTTATATTTTGGCGTAGAGTATGTGGAAGATGGCTACCCATCATGTATAAGCAAAGACATGAACGCAACAAGCTTATTCAGATTTCTGCACCTTTGTTTAGCTTCGCTGGTTCCCTTTCTTTTCATGATCGTTGCCAACTCCTTCCTCATCCGGGGAGCTTTACAGTCTATGAAAATGTCTGGTAAAATGGCGGTGGGCAACAGAGAAACCCACGCGTCCTCACGAGAGGCCAAGTCACCTCCATGACCATCACTCTGATACTAACTTCAGTGGCCTTTCTCGTTCTTACGTTTCCCATCTTGCTTTTTGTGGATCTACTTTGAAGTCATTGGCTACTTCAAGGGTGAAATTAACAATGACGCTTTGAGTGAACAACTGGCTATTGTGGACACTGTTACTGTCTTGATGTGGATGAGCAACAGCGCTATCAATTTTTACATTTATGCTTTGAGTGGTAGGAAATTCAGACAAGAAACCAAAAGATGCTTATGCGTATGTTTTAGAAAAAAACACCAAAGGCCAATGCTTTAACTTCAGGAATAGGGAAAGCATGCATCCCCGCTAATAGTTGCTAACACCATCAGCTTTTTAATAAATGTACAACTCCAAACGGTACTGGCAGACATTTTCCTTATATGACATGAAAATGTAACAAAGTCAGGCAGTTTGTGTCTAACACGGTTCAAACGATTGAGAATAAAGACCTCCGATGAACTATCTGCACGCCATCTGTGGAAAGGGATGTGTCAGTCATCAGGTCATTGGCTGCCTGACAGAGAAGAAGCCATCCTCTTAGGCACAAAACACCCCTATGTGTGACTGACGAGGTGTGTGTGTGGGGGGGGGGGGGGGGGGGGGGGGGGGGGGGGGTCAGACGTGCGCTTGCTTTGTATAAACATGTGTGCCTTCATGGCTTCCTCTCTCTGAGACCATCCTACAAGTGCTGGAGAGGATAGGAGTCCTGAGAAAGGCTACACAGAATCTGTACTGGAGAGTGCACCAGAGCTGCATAAGCTAAAGAGAACAGTGAAAAGTGAGCTCTATTTCGATTTCGTTTTTTCGCTCTTTGTTAATACATTCAGTCACAAACAATTCGCGGGAATGTACAGACGATAGAATGTGACATATTCAATGTCACTGTTAGAATGAGACAGTCTGTTACGAAACATTTGTGTCTGAAGAAAAAATGGTTACATCACAGACACACAGATACATGGCCACAGACACGTAGGAAAAAAGTACTTGCCACTTTTTTTGACATCAGAAAGGCATATGACCAAGTTTGGCATTCAAAACTTACATTCTAAACAAACTCAGATCAATAGGTATTTCAGGCTGTATGTATAACTATATAAAGGCATTTTTAAGTGAAAGAACGATACAGACTAAGGTTGGTAATGTCTACTCTAATCAAAGACGTATACAGATGGGAATCCCACAAGGAGGTGTAATAGCCCCAATCCTTTTCAACATTTTGATGCATGATCTTCCAAAAGTGGTCTCAAACAATGCCGAGCTAGTACAATATGCGGATGATATTTGCATATGGATGAAAGTTACTCTAAAAAAGCTTACACTAATTAGATCAATTAACTATATTAAAAAGATATATCAAAATGAACTAGACAAAATCAGCAAAAACATGATTGAAAAAAGGGACTAACCCTTTCACATGAAAAAAACGCATATGGTTCTCTTGAACTCTGGCTATGATCCTAAACCTCTACCCTCTTTTCAAATAAATGGAATGCCGCTTGAATACAAAAAACTTGTTAAATTTCTAGGAGTAAGCCTGACTTCTAAATTAAATTGGAACTACCATTTGGAAAATATTCTGACAAAAGCCAGAAAAGGATTGAATTTATTAAAAATGATAAGTCGACAGTCGTGGGAAAAGACAGTGAGGTACTTATTCATTTAGCAACTGCACTTGTGAGATCAAAATTATCTTATGCTCAGGAAATATTCTTTTCAGCTCCAAAATATTTGATAACAAAGATGCAAAGCATTGATAGCAAAGCTTATAAGATAGCTGTCAGTGTCCCTGGCCATGCCTCAACACTAAAAAACTACACAGAAATCGGAATTTTACCTTTTGCCGAAAATATGAAACTTGCTTCAGCAAAATATATATTAAGGAGTCATTCAACGCAAAATTCATGTATCAGGGAAACTGGTTTAAAATCAGATATACATTTTCCAAAGCGAGCACGGAGTTTTGACTCTGTGGCTAATTACGATATTAATTATACAGATTTAAGGAAAAGTGATGGGACCATGCTGCCAACATATGTCAAGGCACATATAAATGAAAATTATATAAACCATCTTAAAATATATACAGACGGTTCTCTACTTGAAAACCAATTATCAGGTGCTGCATTCGTTATTCCATCATTAAAAATAGAGAAATCATATCACATTGGGAAAAATTTCTCTGTATTCACAGCAGAGCTAATTGCCATTATTATGGCACTGAACTATCTTCTTAGTTTTCCATATTCGATTTTTCAAATATTATTTTGTGTCGATTCAAAATCTGTCTTACAAGCTTAAAATATTCTCATACAAGAGTGAGAGAGGAGAAATGATATCAGAGATATACCATTTAATTCATTTTTTATCTTTACGTGGTTCTTGTATTGATTTTTGTTGGATTCCATCACATTGTGGTTTAGCAGCAAATGAAAGGGTGATCGGTTAGCCAAAAATAGTGCAGCGAAGGAAAAAGAGCTCTACAAAAATAGATATTCCTTTATCCTTGTATGAAAATTATAGCCTTTTAGGTAAAGCATCATGGGATTCGGTGATACGAAGACAAAAAGAGTGTCCAAACATAATAAAGGACAACAAGGGAAAATTCTTTAAGAAGCTTGTAAAATATAAAACGGGGACACAATCTCCATCAGGAACGGATTTTGAAGAGTCTGATCTTTAGACTCAGACTTGATGCATACAAAACAAAATATTGTAAAAATGTCACTTGCATTTGTGGCCAAAATATTACACCATTCCATGTCATCTTTCTTTGCAGAAATACTAAAAAATATTTACCTAATTGGTTATTAAGTTTGAAACCCATCAATCGCGAATTTTTGGGACATTTTTTTGGGAACGAAGCGAAGGCTATAGAAGTTGTGAGGGCAATTGTTAAGAGTCCAGTTGGACATTTACTTTGATTCTCGAGTTATTTGCTGGTTTTATTCTCTTATTATTTCAATGCTTAAAATGTTTTGTTTCTTTAAAAAATGTTCAGATATGAATCCAGACTCAAGTAGTTTACCGTTATGCTTGGTAGATTAGAATGGGGTTAAAGTGATGGTCACTTATTGATATCTCATTAATTGAATAGACTATGCACGCAAAGATTAGTATACTACACTACCTCCCACACTCAATACGCTTTTAATGACATTTTAAAAACAACACACACATTTATGCCCGATCACTGTAAAGTGGATAGATATTAAATTAAAGAACGAACGAACACAGACACACAGAGACTCACACAGACACACAGTCACACAGACACAGACACAGACACAGACACACACACACACACACACACACACACACACATACACACACACACAAGCTCGCACAATGCGTCTGTGCTGCACACTTCACAACTCTTTGGAAAGACATCTGAGGAACTGGAGAATAGCTCTGAGTAGCAGCTCAGTTATCTATCTATCTATCTATCTATCTATCTATCTATCTATCTATCTGTCTGTCTGTCTATCTATCTATCTATCTATCTATCTATCTGTCTATCTGTCTGTCTGTCTGACTCTGTCTGTCTGTCTCTCTATATATATCTATGTATCTATTTTAGATAGGGTCTCTGAGAGAATCTTGTCTAATCATTAAACATGGGAATCTGTCTGTCTGTCTGTCTCTCTTTCTCTGTCTCATCCGTTAGATTTCATAGGGGGAACTGACCACACAACGCACACACACACACACACACACACACACACACACACACACACACACATACACACACACACACACACACACACACACACACACACACACACACACACATACAGATCCAAATCACCGATCCTAATTGTGTTTCTCTCTTCAAACGTTCGGAGGTGTGAGGTCATGGAAGGAAAACTTGGAATATGAAAAAAATATATTCTTACATAATAAATATGTACAGAAAAGAAAATTCATTTAAATAATAATGATTATGGTAATGGTAATAATAATAATCCGAGACCAGCACCAACTGAGACCAGCACCAACCTGTTCATGTCGTCTGTTCTGCTGCTTCGGTTTCTCTTGATCCCGTCGCACCTGGCTGGGGGGGGGGGGCTTCTGCTTATAGTAATGAACTTGCGTTCTCCAGTTCAGCACAGGATCTGCCATTGTTGTTGACACTGGGCTGACCGGCTTTCAATTGCAGAGCGAGACCAGCACCAGTCGATGCCTCCACCACACCTGGCCCACAGCGACAGAAAGCTGAGCTGCTGTCTGGGGGTCTGGGGCTGAGCTAGTTCAACTGCCTCTGAAGGGCATCCCAGAAATGCTCTATTGGGTTAAGGTCGGGAGAACAGGCTGGGTGAGGCAGCAGATTGATGTTGTTCTGCCTCAGGAAGTTCTGCGTAGCACGGGCAGTGTGCGGCCTTGCGTTGTCCTGCTGAAACAGGTTCTGTGGATGCCGCTGGAAATGGGGCAGGACGTGGGGGCCTCAGAACTTGGTCGATGTAATGAACAGCAGTGACCCCGTTACCACGTCCTGGACCCACATTCTGGAAGATGACTGGCCCAATACGGCGATTCATGCCGATAGCCCCCCAGATCATGATGTTTTCACCACCCCATGGGTCCTTTTTCGGTGATGTTGGCATCCGTGAAGCGTTCCCCCGCTCTTCTCCAGATCCGGATGCGGCCATCGCCTGGGTCGACGCAGAACCGGCTTTCGTCAATGAAGAGGACTCGGCCCCAGTCCCGATGGCGCCAATGCACGTGGATCTGTGCCCACTGTAGACGGTTGTGGCGATGCTGGAGTGTCAGGATAGGTCGCCGGGCTAGACGCCTGCATTGGAGACCAACTGTGTTCAGTCGGCGACGCACGGTCCTGCTGCTGATTGGCCTGCCATGGTTGCCGTGTTCCTGGCTGTGTTGGCAGCGGTTTGGTAAGGCTCCCATCGATGCTGACGCAGAAGATGGCGGTCTTGGGCTGCTGTGGTGACCCTCGGTCTGCCGCTTCTCGGTCTGTCATCAGTGGTGTTTCTTGCTTGAAAGTGGTCCAGAAGGCGGTAGATGGTGGAAAATGTGGACTCCGAATGTGATAGCGACCTGCCTCATTGGAACCCCAGCCTGCAGTTGCCCCATTGCTATGCAACGATCTTGATGGGAAAGTCTCGGCATTATGTTAGTGCTGCTGGAAGGGATAATTTGTACTTTTTGGGGGTTGGAAATTTATAGCCCCACAATCGGGGCCACATTGAGTTGCAATTCATATTGATGCACGTGGCGTAGGTAGTCCACATGGCAAATGCACTCCTCATGCCAAAAACGCTGACCCGGCAACATTCACCCACTGTTACGAGGTTACAACCGGCCAAGACACCACGTACTGCTATGTTGCACGTGCCATCGACATTGCTTACGTCCTGTTCACAGTGTCAACAATCGTGCACTGTCTCTATTTTTCGCGTTTTTTTTATGCCTCTGAGTATACAACAACAGCAATACTACTAGTACTGCTACTACTACTACTACTACTGGTACTGCTACTAACCACTAACAATAACAAGAGCAATAGTAATAATAATAATGATGATAACAACAAGAATAACAATGATAATGATAAAGATGATGATGATGATGATGATAATAATAATAAATAATAATAACAATAATAATAATAATAATAATGATGATGATGATGATGATGATGATGATGATGATGATAAGTTTTTCCCGCCCGCCTCAAGTTGCGTTCAAACGCAACACCAACCTTCGGGACCACCTGGTGTGAGCTGCTACCCCCAGACACACAGACCATCCCTCCCTCCAGGCACCAGTCCTTGTGGTATCAAAGGCTGCAAAACATGTCCATTCATCAACCAGTCAAGGACCATCATCGGCCCCAAGGGGAGGTTCACTGTCAAGGTTGCTGTTCAATGCCAGACTGAGATCATAGTGTTTTGTCCTTTACGTGCACACTGTGTAACAAGAAGTACACTGGCGACACATACCGTCACCTGAACGACGAGCACCTGCGGTCAATGCGCTTAGGATACAGTGACCCTGAAGGCGGGCACTTCAACAACCCTCGACACACAGCTTCAAGCACTCAAGAGTTGCGGTGGTCTGGCAGAACCATGCAAGTGGCCCTTACAGGCTGTTCATGGAGTCTGCAGTCATTGCCCACCTTGGCACCGCGTCCCCAGATGGACCGAACATCAAAGAGTGACTGCAGTGTCTTCCAGGCTTCTCTCCCAACAATTTTTGTTTGCTTGTGTGTCAGTATGTGCGTCACTCTTGTCGGTGTGGTGTGAAGGGTGCATGTGCGCATGTACTTGGGTGTTTTGTGTGTCTATCTGTGTGTGTGTATATGCCAGGATGTGGTTTATAGTAGGCCTCTTTTCTCCCACCTTCCCTCTACCCCTCCATGTCTTCCCCCCTCTCTCTCCCTTCTCACATCCTTGTTAGTTGTGCTCACCTTCTGTCCACCTGTTTGGTTTTTGTCTGTGTGTGTGTGTGTGTGTGTGTGTGTGTGTGAACACTCTCCACTTTTTTCTTTTGTTGCTGCTATCTTTTCCTGTCTGTCACTAAACTCATTCTGCTGAGGAAGACACTAAGTTGTCGAAACGTCCTAACTTTGTTTCCACCTGTAAGTTGACAATTTACCTTTTCTCTGCTGTTCCACCAATGATGATAATAATAATACTGATAATAACAATAATAATTATGATGATCATCATCATCATCATTATCATCATCAACATCATCATCATCACCATGACGGTGACAATGATTCTACAACTACAACAACCACATCATCTAAAACTACTACTACTACTTATAATACAACAACAGTAATAATAATGATACAATAGTTATGATGATAATAATCATAATAATTATGATGACTTTCATGATGAAAATAATATAATAATAATAATAATATATCAAAGCTTCAAATACCTGACTATGACACTTCACACGTTTGGAGTGATGAAAGAGACGCTTCGTTTGTTTTGTTGTCTGGTTTATATTGCTATCTCCAAGACTCAGATAGGATTTCCTTTCATATTACTGCTGTTCTGCACCAAGACTCAGAGAGGATTTCCTTTCATATTACTGCTGTCTGGTTTATATTGCTATCTCCAAGACTCAGAGAGGATTTCCTTTCATATTACTGCTGTCTGGTTTATATTGCTATCTCCAAGAATCAGAGAGGATTTCCTTTCATATTACTGCTGGCTAGTTTATGTTGCTATCTCCAAGGCTCTGAGAGGATTTCCTTTTATATTACTGCTGTCTGGTTTATATTGCTATCTCCAAGACTCAGAGAGGGATTTCCTTTCATATTACTGCTGTCTGGTTTACCCTCTGCTATCTCCAGACTCCGGAGGATTTCCTTTCATATATGCTGTCTGGTTTACTCTGCTATCTCCAAGACTCAGAGAGGATTTCTTTCATATTACTGCTGTCTGGTTATATTGCTATCTCCAAGACTTAGAGAGGATTTCTTTTTTCACATTACTGCTGTCCTGGTTTATATTGCTATCTCCAAGACTCAGAGAGGATTTCCTTTCATATTACTGCTGTCTGGTTTATATTGCTATCTCCAAGACTTAGAGAGGATTTCTTTTCACATTACTGCTGTCTGGTTTATATTGCTATCTCCAAGACTCAGAGAGAGGATTTCCTTTCATATTACTGCTGGCTAGTTTAGTGTTGCTATCTCCAGGGCTCTGAGAGGATTTCCTTTTATATTACTGCTGGCCTGGTTTATATTGCTATCTCCAAGACTCCGAGAGGATTTCCTTTCATATTACTGCTGTCTGGTTGTTACTCTGCTATCTCTAAGACTCCGAGAGGATTTCCTTTCATATTACTGCTGTCTGGTTTACTCTGCTATCTCCAAGACTCAGAGAGGATTTCCTTTCATATTACGCTGTCTGGTTTTTACTCTGCTATCTCCAAGACTCCGAGAGGATTTCCTTTCATATTACTGCTGTCTGGTTTACTCTGCTATCTCCAAGACTCAGAGAGGATTTCCTTTCATATTACTGCTGTCTGGTTTATATTGCTATCTCCAAGACTTAGAGAGGATTTCTTTTCACATTACTGCTGCTCTGGGTTATAATATTGCTATCTCCAAAACTCTGAGAGGATTTCCTTTCATATTACTGCTGTCTTGTGTGTCTGGTATATGCTATCTCCAAGACTCGAGAGGTTTTCTTTCATATTACTGCTGTGTCTGGTTTATACTGCTGTATCTCTCCAGACTCTTAGAGAGGATTTCTTTTCATATTACTGCTGTCCTGGTTTGATATGTGCTATCTCCAAGACTCAGAGAGATTTTCCTTTTCATATTTCTCATATCCAGGGTTACATGGATTGTGTTTTATCTCCTTCTTTAATGTCCTTGTGACAAGGTTGCAAGATAAGATAAACAGCAGAGTCAGTCTCAGATACACTTGACTTTGTGTTTGTCCCTTGTTTTTTTCCAATTGAATATTTTGAATTTGTTGAAATGTTCAAATCTTAACATCTAGGCATATAGCCATATCAGTATGTTTGTGGCGTCTAATTTGCACGTAGAGCAAGGCTTTTTTCATTCCCACCTCTTCCTCCCCTCTTCTCCCCTTCCCAATCCATATCACACCCATAAGGCTGTTCGACTCTTACGATTAATATGTCAGCCTTAAAAAACAAACCAAACCACAACAACAACAACAACAAAACTCAGTGTGGAGCTGCAGGAAGGCTACCCACGTTCACCTTTCAAGAGGGTTCCCGCTCCTATCCTGCACCGAACACGATTAGGGCTAGTCATGCCACCAAACATGACACACATCACACCAACACATACAATGGCTTGTATTTAAAGTAGAGTTGCTGAGCCCTTGAAATGTGCCAGAGAGGGGTTGGCTGGAGCTGCTGGCCGAGAATTCAAACCTGGGATGGTGCGTGAAGAAGCTATACTTCAGGACATCGGTTTTGAGCTGAGAGCCAGGTGGATGGCATTATTACATGGTAGTGGTTGAGGTACCATGTTCAATTTGAAGCGGCATGCTACAGGCAATGTCAGCGTTACTCCGTTGGGGGAATGTGCACATATTGTTTGTTGCGACAGGCGTTGTTTCCATGATACATAGTATGATACGCCTGCTGGCTATCGCCTCCTGCGACTCGGCAGGGCCGCTCTTCTGAAATTTAGAGAATCGAGTCCCTATTCAGCTGAGCAGCACCAGTAACGCTACATGTCGTGTGCATCATATCGAGTATGTGACGATAGATATCTGTTGAACATACTCTCCTGCTATACTGCGTATGCTAATCTTATGTGTAGTTTTATGTCCACTGATGGTGAATACTGTGAAATAGCCAAGATCTGCGCTGTCCTATTTAGAGGAGGTGGAGAGGCGAATAGGGTCATAGCTGAGGCATTGGCATTGAGTTAGCCTGTTGGTACGCATTACACCTACAGGTTTCCGACCTCAGAATCCACTATCTTAGCTGTGCTGCCGTTTTAGGTGGTAGCGGATGATAGGCCACGTTTTTTCGGTGCATGATGGCTCGTTTCCATCAGACCGAGATATGAGAACTCCATGATAATTTTGATGTACGGTTTTCGTTCTAGGGTATGTCGATCCATTTCAGCTGTCTACTTTGCAATAGTCACTACACATATGATGTCGGTGCCACAGGATTGAGAATGCAGGATAGGAATATTGCAATTCTGCGAGGTGGAGGAGACGTCCTATCACCCCATCTCGTTTTCCCAGTTTGGAGAAGTGTGTGTCACGCTCCAACACTGCGTAGTACAGTGGCAGTCGTTATAGGTTCAGGACTGCTTCTGTCAACAACATACTAGATGTCATCAGCGAACAGCCCTAAGTTCTGAGTGCGAGTCTGGTCAGGGATTTGAGTACTGTTATATGAAGACAGGACGAGAAGAGGGTCCGCCAAGAACTTGCCACTAGTGGTGCAAGCACTGTATGACAACAGGGGCCTGCTCGGACTATACACCATATGTACTACCACCTGCTGTGAGTCACGAGGGAGCTAGACTGGCTTATCCTAGCTCCGATGGGTCTGATAACCGAACATCGGATCCGCACAGTGGCGACAGGATCTTAAGCGACGCTCAATGGGGCCTTTGTCAAACTGCTTTTTACGAAAGAGCTAAGAGATGCATGTCGAAGTTTGGATCCTTGAGATCCAGATAGCAGGCGATCTCGTGCGCTATAGACACAGAGAGATGGAATAACAGTCAGCAGGCTACTAGACACAGAGAGATGGACAGAAAGGAGGCGGAGTGTGACGAGCGTGTACGGAGTTGTTGCTCCAGCGCTTTTGAGCTCACGTGAATCAGTAAGATAAGGCAGTCCGTGAGCTATGAATTAATGTTCGTGCATGATGCGGTGCATGATACTACTGTGCAATATCATAGATGCTCCGTAGATTATGTAACCATAGGTCGGTACAGTGAACACCTGGACTGTAAATTTGCGGGTTGGTTCGTTGACCCTCATTTTGAGACTGCGTATCACTTAGCATAGCCCAGATGCTCAGGGCACACATCCTCAGTAAGGCCTTTGGAACGCTCAATTATAAGCAAACTGGGCGCACCCGCGTACTGATGGCACATCGGTTCAGGACTCTTGCTGTAATTTCGGCTCGGCACCTGCTGTCTTGTGTGGGATGGTCTTCCGGAGTACACTGTCGTGTCAGATCCTGTCCTCAGACTACAGTTGAGAATGTTCATGGTCATGGGTGCGCGGTTAGATCTCTGTGGCGCAGATAGGAGTATCTCACGAAGCGCTCTCTTGGTTGAAGAACAGACTTTACTTGGTAGTTCAGGATGTAGGCTACGTACTCTTAGCCCGGTAGGATTTTATTCCCATGAACAAGTCTCACTCTACACAGTGTCTCCGCCAGTGTGGCGAAGTACCAGAGTGCTCATTTATCCGTAGGTCTTGCCCTTACTAGCTGCCAGATTTTTTTTGTAGCCTTGCTGCCGATGGTTTACAGGACATTGTCGCCTTATACGGCGTGGGGTCACGTAGTCAGGTTGTTTAAGTATTGCCAGTAGTTCCTGCGCTCATTCCAGTGTCAGTATTTAGTTTTTTTTTTTTCTTTTTTATACCCTTGCCTTGGCTTGGTGTTACTTCGCTTAGACAGTGCTGCTGTTGTGGATTAGTAACGCTTGTATTTGTAACATGAGTAGAGAGCTACATTAGTAGTTCTATACCATCTGGTCCAGAAGGCAGCGGTGAGGGTTATCCAGGGCGCTGTCGATCAGTTGCTTCTTATCTGTTTGTGCATGGAGAATATGCGTCATGATGATGAGTGGTCAATAGCCGGAATCCGGAACTTGTAGCCCATCGTAGGTTCGTTTCACCCCCCAGACAGCTGGCTGGGCCATACACTATTGAAGATATGCACAGCGAGTAGGCATTCCTGCAAGCATTTCCATCGTCCTAATGTGAGGGTACGAAACCGCTCTTCTGAATAATGGGGACGCTTCTTCTTGGTGGCTTCGTTACAGGAATAGATGGTTATCGGAGAGATGGGACGATCGTACTGTGAAGAATAAGTGTCATCGTCTGCCAATCGCCCATACCAGTGACGAATTGACTTTGATCACTTTGTGTACATCCATGACAATTGTTGATAGTGAATGGCATTTAACATGTCTATTCTGAGTGAGCTGCGGTCTTCTTTCTGCAATTGTACGTCCGTGTATGAACATCGGAACAGAGCAATAATCAGCACTGGTATTCACTGTCAGTTTTCAGCGTAGTACGGACATCGTACCCAGCATCAGTCACGCAGGTAAACATGATAGCCGTGCGACCAGCGATACTTATACCCGGCCGAGATAGTGGTTCAGCATGCTACACTGGTGATGCACCGCATGCTTATAGTGTGGGATTGCGCATGCGTGCATACTCACATTGTCCATATCCAGTTGCAGGACATAGTTAGATAGCAGTCCCCCCTTGGATAGAGTGACAGTGCAGGATCGTTCTCTCTAGTGTCCTGTTGTGCAATACCAG
>JADBJO010012742.1:42500-52500 GCA_016801955.1 Conus betulinus | reverse complement strand
TAGGCTCAAAGATTGTCCCTTACATTTGATACTGTTTGCGTAATGCTTTTAGTTTTCAACAACATTTTTCCTCTCCACACTTTTGTTTTGTTTAATTTCACGACCTTCCACTGGCTGCTTTGGGGGTGCTGTTGGATTCCTTTTCGAACCCTTGGCGGTTGGAACACCACAGAATTGTGGACTGTGGTGTGTCTCTATCTGACGCCAAGAGCACAGAAACAATCAGCTGTGTCTCCCTGATGAGTCCGATCCAGCGGACGAAAGGCCTCAGAGCAGGCGATACATATAGATCTGTCTTCAAGAGGGGATTGTGATAGTTTCCTCATGCAGCTAGTGGAGGGTTTTTCATACTTATGATATACATTTTCCCATTTACGTCATCTTCAATTTTTTTTTCTCAAATTCAAATCTTTGCCAAGTCATTACTATAATGACGGAAGAATTGTTAACCTGCACTTGTTTTCCCCCCACTACGTAATTGTTCAGAATATCATATATATTATTATATTATTATTATATTATATCAGGATATATTATTATATTATATCAGGATTATCCTGACGAGAGCATACTGCTCGTAACAAATTTGTAGATATTTTTAGAACTGTTTTAAAAACCACTTGTTTTTAACAGATGTTGCTTCCCCAAGGTGTTGAGCGCTTTCAAAACAACATCAGGCGTTTTTAACCATATTCATTATATATATATATATATATATATATATATATATATATATATATATATATATATATATATATATATATATATATATATATAAAACCCCTTCACCGGCTGCATGAGGAAACTATCGTAATCCCCTCTTGAGTCATATTTTGATGTATTGCCTGCTCCAAGGCTTCTCGATCGCTGAATCAGACTTATTAGAGACGACGCTTATTGTGACCGTGCTCTTGGCATCAAATACAGACACACCACAGTCCATAATTCTGTGGCGTTCTCATCACCAAGGGTTAAAAAACACAATCCAACAGCACCCCTAAAACAGCCAGCGAAGTGTAGTAAAATGAAACAAAACGAAAGTGCGGAGAGGAAAAAACGTGCAGAAAAAAAAAGAAAAACCAAGAAAAAAAAACAAACTAAAAACATGATGCAAACAGTATAAAGTGTAGGGGACAATCTTTGAGCCTATGCTTGGGGATCCATTCAAGGATGCAAGGGAGATCAAAAGATATGGAACAGTCTGAGTGGTAAGCTCTGCTGTTCAATACCCCAAGCATTGTCAGCAGCTAAGAACTGTGCAGAAGAACCTTTTCTTGGATCTCCTAAGAGATGCAGTCTCCCACTGATTGACCAAACAATATAATGCTGAACAATTATGTAGTGGGGGAAAACAAGTGCAGGCTAACAATTCTTCCGTCATTATAGTAATGATTTGGCAAAGATTTGAACTTTGATAATAAAAAGGGAGGGGGTGTGTGAAGAAGAAGAAAAGGGAACATGCAATTGAAAAAAAAAAAACATTATAACATGAAAACCCTTCACTAGCTGCATGAGGGAACCATCGTAATCCCTCTTGAAGGCAGATCTATTCATGTTGCCTGCTCCTAGGCCTTTCGTCCACCGGATCGGACTCATCAGGGAGACACGGCTGATTGTGTCTGTGCTCTTGGCGTCAAATATACATATAACATGTGTGTGTGTGTGGTGTGTGTGTGTGTGTGTGTGTGTGTGTGTGTGTGTGTGTGTGTGTGTGTGTGTGTGTGTGTGTGTGTGTGTGGTGTGTGTGTGCGTTTGTGTGTGTTTTCTTGTTTTTGTTCTTGCTCTTCTTCCTCTGTCTCCCCCCTTCCCCCACCCCCTTCCTCTTTCTTCTTGTTTTTTGGGTACTTGTTCTTGTTCTTCTTGTTCTTGTTATTAATCCTATTCTTCTGCAAGGGAGATCAAAAGATAAACACAAAGACGGACAAAAACAGTTACAAATAGCCTCGATTTAATTCGAATGAATTGATCTCCCTTGCATCCTTGGGTGGATCTTCAGGCGTAGCTCAAAGATCGTTCCCTAGATTTTATACTGTTTGCATAATGTCTTCAGTTTTTCTGCAACTTTTTTCCTTCACACGCTCTGGTTTTTATAATGTATTCTTAATCTCATGTTCCAATTTCTTTATCTTCAAGCATGCCCTGCCCACCCCCAACCCCTCCCCCACCTCTATGTCATGAAAGATTCAATCGACTAACACCACACACACATACATACACACACACACACACACACACACACACACACACACACATACGCGCGTGCGCGCGCGCACACACACGCGCGCGCGCACACACACACACACACACACACACACACACACACACACACACACACACTCACACACACACACACACACACACACACACACACACACACACACACACACACACACACGCACGCACGCACGCACGCACGCACACACACACACACACACACACACAACACACACACACACACACACACACACACACACACACACACACACACACACGTATTGACGAATGGTTAGTCGATTGAATCTTTCATGAGAGAGAGAGAGAGAGAGAGAGAGAGAGAGAGAGAGAGAGAGAGAGAGAGAGAGGAGAGAGAGAGAGAGAGAGAGAGAGTAACCAGATGACTCTTCAGCATGCCATAAAACACAAACTTATTTTCCAATCGTTTAGATGAAAGTGAGTGGTAACAGATGGTTTTGCTTTTACTTCTTAGAAACACACATGATAGATTATCAATGTTTTGGTGTGTAGCTGGAAATTGGACACAAAATAGAAAGTTATTGTAGGACACGACTATATACACCTATCAGTTTGAAAAGTTAACACGAAGAAAAACAAAAGGAATTCTAAAAAAAGGGGGAAAATACAGATTTGAGGGCATTTTTACATTTTATTAAAAGAAACTTCAATTTCTAGTTAGGAAAAGGTGTTTACGACATCCCCTTTTCTGCCAGAGAGGTTGTTCAAGAGAAGTTGGCATCATGTTGGAACTCGGTATTATTGAGCCTTCAGATAGTCCCTATGCCTTGACAGTTGTGTTAGTCAGGAAGAAAGATGGTACATGTCATTTTTGTATCGATTTTCGATCTTTGAATAAGATTGCCGTCTTCGATGCTGAGCCCATCCTGACATTGAAAATCTGTTTGTAACGTTAGCTGACGCTCAGATTTTTTTTTTTTTTTTAAATAACAAAGATAGATCTTGTAAAGGGATATTGGTAGATCGTTGTTAAGCCCGCGGATCGACCGAAGACGGCTTTTACAACGCCTATGGGTATTTTTTCAGTTTCTTAGGGTGCCTTTTGTCTTGTGTCGGCACCTGCAACTTTCGCACGCATGATGCGTATGCTGACTCTGGATCAGTTCTCTGCTGTCAATTTCTTTGACGATGCTCTCTTGTGCATAGTGCATCATGGGATGCACATCTTCGTCATGTGAAGGGGATCCTTTCATGTTCGAGGTCTTTCAGCCTCACAGCTCGTCCCTCGAAGATCGAGGCAGGTTTCCATTCTCTGGAATTTCTCGGCCATATCGTTGGAGGTGCTTCTATGCGCCCTGAGCAGGAATAGGTCGATAAGATATTGAAAATATCCACTCCTGCTACCAGAAAGCAAGTAAGATCTTTGGTCTACTTAGCTTTTACAGGAGATATGTTCCCAGTTTTTTTTCCACTTTGAGTGAAGCACTTTCTGACTTAATCAAAGATGTTGGTCGTGCTGGAAGATCCATTTCTTGGACCCGTGAGTGTGCTGAATCCTTACAGAGTATTCAGAGTATTTTGTCGTCTGCAGCTGTGTTACTGTTACCTAGGTAAGGTAAGCCCTGTGTTCTCAGAACTGATGCTAGTTCTGTGGGGCAAGGTGCTGTATTGTTTCAGGAGAATGATGATATTCTTCTTTGTTTGTGAGTCGGAAGCTGTTAGATCGTGAGAAGGCATACAGTGCCATCCAGCGAGAATGTTTAGCCATTGTCTGGGCTGTACAGAAGTTCGTTCGATTCCTTCGGGGAGTCAGGTTTATCCTGAAAACGGATCATCGCTCTATGACGTATATTCGAACGTCAAATTTCAAGAATTCCAGAACTATGAGGTGGGCATTGTCTTTGCAGGAATTCTCGTTCGAAGTGAAACCCATTTCCAGGATCATCAAATGTCCTCGCTGATCTGTTCTCACACTTTCGTGAAAACCATTTGGTTCCTTAAAAATGACTATGTTTTTTTATGTGTTCCAGCTTGTTGATGTCTTTTTCATGTGTGCTTTCTGGACTTTTGCCTCCTATGGCTGTTTATTTCATCTTGGTAAAAAACAGTTTGGACATTGTTTATTTTATTCTATTTTATTTTATTTTATTTTATTTTTTATTTTATTTTATTTTTTTTTTGGAGGGGGAGTATTGTGCTGGACCGTTTTTTTGTCCGGTCACAATTTTTTACAACCGCGTTTGGCAGAACATGTTCACCCGGAAACCGGTTGGTTAGTTTACGTGGCAGCTTCTCACCCGCGCTCTGTATAAGCCAGGTGAGCTGAAACGGTCGGGCAGTCTCCGCAGCAATTCCGGCGTGCAGCATTCCAGTGGCCGAAGAGGGACTGCGGACAAGTTTCTGTGGCAGCCAGGTATTCCATTATTAGTAATTGGAAGTCTCAAACCGAAATCATTTTCCTCTCCTATAGGCGACTGTCACTTTCTCAGCGCCTAGTCAAGGTCTTTAAAAATAGTATTTGTTGTTCTTTGATACATCTTTTGAATTGATAGGGTGACAGGAGGAAATTGTTTTTAGAAAGCGTGTTTATCTGCCTCTGAATTAAAAGACAAAAAAAAATGTTGTTGATAAGTGATCGTAAAAAGAGTGGCTTAGCTAGTCCATTGCTTTATGACTAAAAAGTGTTGTTATCCTTTTCGATAAAGTTTTATAATGATGCAGAAAGTCTTCTTTATCCTTTTGGCTAATGTATCATAATGATGCAAATAACAGTAAGCTCCAGAAGTGAGTGATGGAAACTATCGTGTGTTAACGGTTGGAAGATCTATTCTGAATTCTGTTGTGGGGAAGCCCGACGGAAATCCTTCCGATGTCTTCTGAATTTTGATGTGGGAAGAAACGGAAATCGTTTTGATATGTATCTAAACCATCCTTTGATATGTATAATGAATATTCATCTGTTGAGAAACAGGAATGTACGGAAATCGTTTTGATATGTATTCAAACCATCCTTTGATATGTATAATGAACATCCATCTGCTGATAAAGAAGAATGTACGGAAATCGTTTCGATATATATATTTAAGGGCTGATTCTGTTTTTAATGAATATTTTTGTCTTGATAAAAAGGATGAACGGAAATCAGTCTTTGAAACGTAGTGATTATGTGAAATGATAAAAAACATTCATGTCTTGATGAAAGACATGAACGGAAATCATTTCTTATACGCAATGATTGTAGTATTCTTAGTACATTGTAAAAAAGGTTTATGTGGAAATCCCCCCCCCCCCCCCCCCCCCCCCCCCCCCCCCCGTGCAAAAACGTGGTTTAAAAAATCATAGAATGTTCTATTGTAATATTGTAATGAAACTTTGTAGATTTTTCGCTATGAGTATTTTTTCCAATTTTCTGGTGAAATTTAACGTAACTGTAAGTTATGAATAAGAATAATAACCTTGATGAATAATAGCCATGTTGTAGACTAGATCATCAAGTAGGTAGTCATCAGTTCCCCCATGTGAAGTCGTAGCCCTGGTGTGACCAGGAACTGGCTGCCACTTCTACCGGGTCTGGGGCGTAGCTGTCTCCACCCTGCTGGGATGTGGAGGGATCGATTTGGAGATCGACAGTGACCCGTTGTGCCAGCTGTGCCAGAGCAGCCGCTTCTGCTGGGCCAGAACCGCCGCTCTTGAGGTGTTAGAACCAGCGACATGCTGTGCCAGTTGTACCAGCGCCGACGCTCTTAAATGCTGTACCGGGGCCGTCGCTCCTGTGGTGTTAGAACCAACGATCTGGTGTGCCAGATCCGCAGCTCGTGTGTGGTCTTAGAACCAACGATTTGCTGTGTTGTAGCCACTGCTCCTATTTGTGTTAGAGCCGCAGCTCTCGTGTGTTGGAGCCGTGGCTCCTGTGTTGGACAGAGCCGTCACTCCGATACAGTGTTGGACTCTGCGAGCTGCTCCTCCTGAGGGTGCGAGACCCAGGAGAAGACTTTTCTTCATCGCTCCTTGCAAGCGACTGGTGACGTCCGAGGAACTGTCATATTGGGCCGAACGGACCTACAGTAGAGATAGAATTATCTATATATGCCTCTGTAGAGTGTACACCTAGAGCTAAGGCGTACGTTTAAATTCTACTCTCTTGATGGTATTAATGTGATTTGTGTGTGTGTGTGTTGATGGCTCAGGAAGCATAAAGCAAAAAAAAAAAAAAAACCCGTTGAATTGAGACTTGTTGCCAGGCTGTCTATGCTTCGGTTGATATATATATATATATATTATATATATATATATATATATATATCTATATATATTATATATATATATATATTAAAACGTGTGTGTGTGTGTGTGTGTGTGTGTGTGTGTGTGTGAAGTGAACCCGTATACGCTATCAAATTTCTGAGGGTGAGAGTAAGAGAAACAGACACACCGCACCGACGCCTCCGTAACAGTGTGTGGTGTGTGTGTGTGTGTGTGTGTGTTGTGTGTGTGTGTGCGCGCGCGCGCGCGCGTGTGTGGTGTTTAGTGTATAATGTGGGTGGGTGTTTGTGTGAATGCGCGCACGCGCTTTGTGTGTGCATATACGATCTGCAAAATAGAAGAAATCCTTAGGCACTCTATGGGTTAAAAAAAATAACGGAAAGGAATCTTAGTCTGTTTTAATCAGTTTTAATGAAGGGTTAAAAGTAATTGAAAATGTGAGTGCGTTCCACATTAGTTAGGGGCAGAAACTACTCCTGTACATAGAATAGGACAACAACAATAACAACAACAACAACAACAACAACAACAAACAGCAGCAGCAGCAGCAGCACAACATTTTGTCACAAGCCCACAGTGTCTGAGCAGAACCAGTCCCTTAAACAAAACAGACTGTTATAACTCAGATAGAATGCAAACAATGACTTGTCCACATTTTTATATTTACTCATAAACAAATTGTAGATACATTCACAGATTCAGTCTTTCGTTCTTTGTATTTCATGCTTTCTGACTGTTGACTAGATAGATGCTAAACACAGTTTCTATCCTCTTCCAAGTGGCCATTATCATTTGAACAAATGTAAAACGGTGTTCTAGGCATAAGCCTAAAGGATACGGGTACATGTATTCAACTAGAGCGTATCTGACACTTCTTCATAGTCACAGAAAGCCGTACTGGAAAGTTATCAGTCTAGCAAATTAAAAGTGGTCCATTTGAACTAGGCAATCTACGTTTCAACATCCGTTGTCAGTTCTGTTTAGGTAGAGTCATGATTATTAAAAAAAAAAAAGCAGGGTATGCTGAAAATCACCAATGTCAGCATCCTTCTCCTTACTCTTTATGTCTTTGCATACGTGGTTAATTAGCTAGCAGATGATGACTTCAATGTCGTTAGTGGGTCCATGAGCACACCTGCCTTTTACTTCTTTAGAATGGCCTGAAAATCTGAACATTTGCAATTAAAACTTCTCTGAACTTGCTGCCTGTTAGACAATACAGATAGAAGTTGATGGCACTGTTGGTATACCACAACACGTTGCCGGCTGCATAGAAGACTTCATATTGACCACTTAGAGTCGGGTCGTTCCAATCAACATATGGAACAGTCAAATGATATATTGTGATTGGTGTTGTCAGAAGGCAAAAAGAAACACTTGTAGCAATCAAGGTCATAGTCAGTGAAGTCGCTTTCCGTTGTCTGGAGTCCTGGGTAACTTGCTGTATGGGAAGACGTGTACTTGTTCTGACTGATCCGAGCAGTGTCCACAGAAGTGCACTGTTGCTGACCCCAGCAAGATGAAAGGTGCAAAACAGTATTCTAGTAAGTCTATCCAAGGCCAGATGCTATACATAAACCATCCATACATTTCTGATACAGCTGTGTCACAGCATGATTCAGAACAATATCCTATATCAAATCCACAGAGAAAGTGACCGTGAACGAAAATGATGACAACAGTCATTATACCAGCAGTAGCACGCGACTTTCCCTTCGTCCACACAGCATTCACACGAAGAGGCCACAGCACGGAAGCTGCTCTTAACATGGTGAGCGCTACAAGCATCCATGGAGATATAGCTGTTGTCGTGTACATCAGCATTTTGTACGCTTTACACTGCCAGGAACTAAGTGTATGAAAATATGGCATCTTGAATTCTCTTTGAAAAAATCCATGTAGGGCCGTTACAATTAATACCAGCTGGTCAGACCAGGCTACACGTGGAAGAAAATACTAGAAGAGGATGCGGGAAGACGAAGTATAGTGAACATTATCATAGAATTTCCAAAAGTCCCAAACGCAAGTACAGCGGGTTCTCCAATTTTTCCAGATAAGATTTGAGGTCTTTTCAAAGGGTTCATATTTATCAAACCAAACATCCCTTTCAAGGCGGTCTGGGCTGGCTGTCATACTGTTTCTGGGTGAAATTCTGTCATCGGAATACGTGTGTGTGTGTGTGTGTGTGTGTGTGTGTGTGTGTGTGTGTGTGTGTGTGTGTACGTGCGTGCGCACGCGCGCTTGCGCGCGCGTGTGCGTGTGTGTCTATGTGTGTGTGTGTGTGTGTGTGTTTTGTGTGTGTGTGTGTGTGCGCGCGCGCGTGTGCGTGTGCGTGTGCGTGTGCGTGCGTGCGTGCGTGCGTGCGTGTGCGTGCGTGCGTGCGTGCGTGCGTGCGTGCGTGCGTGCGTGCGTGCGTGCGTATGTGTATGTGTGTGTGTGTGTGTGTGTGTTGTGTGTGTGTGTGTGTGTGTGTGTGTGCGCGTGTGTGTGTGTGTGTGTGTGTGTGTGTGTGTGTGTGTGTGTGTGCTTGTGTGTGTGTATGCATGTGTGCGTGTGTGTCGTTGTGTGTGTGTGTGTGTGTGTGTGTGTGTGTGTGTGTGTGTGTGTGTGTGTGTGCGTGTGTCCATCTGTCTGTCTGTAAATGTGTGTCTATGTAAATCTCAGTATTACAGTTTCACTGGCCCGCAGGGACACTGAACTTTCTTTAAACTTTGTCTATCAGAATCAGTACTTTCTTACTGCTGCAAGGACGAAAAGGGTTAGAAAAGCAAAGGTTATGGTGCATTACATTAGCTTGATTTATATATTTGATTTCTTTATATATTTATAAGTTTATTTATTTCTAGGTATCTAGGTATCTTTTATTTTTTTCTGTTTATGTACGTATTTATTTATTTATTTTTTTCGTTGACTGATTAATTTTGTTACTCGTTTGATTTGGTTGGCCAGGCAACCATCATTTAAACATGGCATATACACTTTATTTCTAGTCACTTATCACATTTAAGGTAAAGAAGGCTGCACATTTCTTGTTTGCATAGCTGAAGACAGAATGGTGTAAGTAGATTATGTAAATTCCGTTCACGAAGTGTCAAAAGCTTTTGGCAATAGAAAGCAGTCGCAGAATTACCACCGGTGTCACCTCCCACAAGATCCCTCAGAATCACTACTGGTGACATCTCTCACAGGATCCCTCAGAATCACTACTGGTGACACCTCCCACAAGATCCCTCAGAATCACCACTGGTGACATCTCTCACAAGATCCCTCAGAATCACTACTGGTGTCACCTCACACAAGATCCCTCAGAATCACCACTGGTGACATCTCTCACAGGATCCCTCAGAATCACTACTGGTGACATCTCTCACAGGATCCCTCAGAATCATCACTGGTGACACACCTAGCAAGATCCTTCAAAATCACCACTGGTGACATCTCTGACAGGATCCCTCAGAATCACCACTGGTGACATCTCTGACAGGATCCCTCAGAATCACCACTGGTGACACATCTCACAGGATCCCTCAGAATCACTACTGGT
>JADBJO010012742.1:32500-37500 GCA_016801955.1 Conus betulinus | reverse complement strand
CTGTGTATGGCACTGAGACAGATGCTGTTGAGACCGACATTGCAGCAGTTGAAACCTGTGCTCAAGCCTGGATGAAGGGAATAAGAGAGTTCCCACTGCCAGCACCAAGGCTGTTGATTGGGGATGTGGGCCCGGCTGAAGTAGGTCGCAAGCAGCAGTCGGATTCAACCTTGAAGAAGGTCTCTGAGAACATCACATCAGGAGAAAGTTTAAGGTCAAGGATGATACAAAGTACATTGAGAAGAAGAAGGGGATAATTTACCGAGTTAACTCTGAACCCACAGGGTCATATAGTCAGCTGGTAATACCCAACCTCTCTGCAATGTAGTTCTACGCGTTGTGCATGATACAGCCATGTGTGGGCACTTGGGTGCTAAGAAAATTAGGGAGAGGATGTGGAAGTCATTCTACTGGCCGAGCATGTGTTCTGACATTAGAAGATCCTGTCCTTCCTGTGATGTCTGTCAAAGAGCCACAACTAAGCAGACTGCATGCAGCGTTCCACTGGAAGGATGCCCCTTATAGATGAACCCTTTCAGCGTGTTGCTGTCGATCTCGTTGGCCCCATCTCTCCACCATCTGACAGGGGCTACCGCTTTATACTTGTCATGGTCGATTATGCGACACAATATCCCGAGGCCACTCCCCTGAAGAACATTGAGACAAAGACTGCTGCAGAGGCTTTATTTGAGATGTGGTCGAGGCTAGGGATTCCTGTTAAGTGTTGTCAGATCAAGGGACCCAGTGAGTGGTGTCATGGAGGAGGTCCAGCATCCTCTGTCTGTTCGTGGCATGACTACGACGCTCTAACACCCAGAGTGTAATGGACTGGCAGAACAGTTCAATTCTACACTGAATCAAATGCTCAGGAAGCTCTGCCTAGAAAAGCCAAAGGTCTGGGATAGGTACATTCCAGCCATCCTCTTTGCCTACAGAGACGTTTCCCAAGAGTCAACAGGTTTTCCCCATTCGAGCTTCTCTTTGGGCGAACGGTCAGGGGGCCTTTCCAAGTCCTGAGACAGCTGTGGACAAAAGCCTTGAAGATGAGGAGATCATGACAACTTCTGAGTATGTGGTTGATCTACGAAACAGTATCCAAGAAACGTGTGAGATCGTTCAAAGGAGTCTGGAGGAAGCATCAACCAGGCACAAGAACGTCTCCGACCAGAAAGCAACCCAGAGGAAACTGGATGTAAGGGAACGCGTCCTTGTGCTTTTTCCAGAGAAAACATCTACATCCTTAATATACTGTATATGGATGGAGCAAACATATGAATTGCATATGGAGTTTTGCTCTTTCAGTTTCAGTCGTCGTCTTTTCATTTAATACTTCACAGTATTGTATTCAGCAAATCACTTTCCATCCTTCTTACATTCCCATTTGCTCCTCCCACATTAAGACTTATTTTCTTGGTACATGTAGCCTATACTGTTTGCCATTTTTGATTGCGCTTTCACCGCGGGCACGGTCCAGACAGCTTACGGAACCCCCATCCACTATTTCAGAAATGTGTTAGACACACTCCGGAATGTATGTATTGGATGAGAGCCCCTAAAGCCCTCCAGACTGTACTCAGCGTGCACACAGATTCATAGATTTCTTATAGAGACCGTAGCTAAAACATAGAGTTGCCCCCGTCCTTCAATAGGGAAGAAAGAGGGAACTCATATCAACAAATTAGACCTGATGTGTTTTCATGATTACAGCAGTAACAATAACATCAGTAACAATTGTTGAGCCCAGACATTATATAAGATTCTGACATAAAGAAAAAATAGTAGTATTAATAAATAGTAAAGATGCTAATTAAAATAATAAATAAATAAATGATTAATTAATTAAATTTAACAAAGTACCAGCACTAGTTATACATAGTAGTAGTACAATTTGTCATGAGCCTTATCCCTGTGTTAGTCAGAACTTCAAGAAGAGTACTAATACTAAATAGAGAGACTGCGAAGTGGTCATGAAGATGACAAACACGACAAAACCCACACGCACTCAGCAGTACCCACTGCCATGTGCTATAAGGGAAATCATCAAGAAAGAAATTGAAAGTATGTTGAAAATTGGTGTCATTGAAAGAGCTGCTTTGCCATACTCATCAGGAAAAGGGAAAACAAAATTCGGTTCTGCATTGATTTTCGAAAGTTAAACAAGAGTGTTGTCTTTGAAGCAGAGCCGATGCCGGATACTGGATTCTTGTTTGCCATGATTGGAAACGCAAGATACCTCAGTAAACTTGACCTTGCCACAGGGTACTGGAAGGTCGGCTTGAAAGCAGAAGATCGTCCCAAAACAGCCTTCACGACCCCTGAAGGATAATGTCAATGGCGGGTCATGCCTTTTGGATTGAAAACATCGGGAGTCATATTTAGCCGTCTTATTACGGAGCTTCTGCAGCCCCTAGGAAGACAAGAAATACAAACTTCATGGACGATGTGATTATTGCATCAAAGGACTGTACAGCACACTTCTAAGCTCTTTAAAGTCTGTTTGAAAGGCTCAGGGAGGTCCAGTTGGCAGCAAGTCTTTCCAAGTGTTTCCTGGGTTTCAAGGAGTTGGAGTTCATAGGCCATTGACTTGGGAATGGCAAGATGTGGCCTGTCCTAGAGAAAGTCCAGAAGATCCGAGATGCCCCTCAGCCTACCACCAAAAGGGAACTTCGTGCATTTCTGGGGCAGGCTGCGTTTTATCGGCTCTATGTGCCGAATTTCTCGCTGATTGCCTTGCCACTGACTGAACTGACCAAACGCCAGAAGATGAACAAGATTGACTGGACCAAATCATGTGAAGTGGTTTTCCAAACCCTGAAGGCCCAGCATTGCACCAGTCCCATTGTTTGCCTGCCGAGGATGGATTTGTTGTATGTACTGAGGACTGATGCTTCTGAGTAGGGATTGGGAGCAGTCCTCTTACATGACCAGTGGTGTGGGTCCCAGCTGGTGGCTTACGCAAGCAGAAAACTGAAGGGAGCTGAGCTGAACTACTCAGTGATTGAGAAAAAGTGTCTGGGCATCATATGTACTTGTATGGGCGATTTACACTCCGGAAACCGATCACCAGCCCACTACAGCACTTGGATCGGGCAAAGACTGCCAGTGGTCGACTGATGAGATGGGCTCCGAGGCTTCAAAAGTATTCGTTCAATGTCAGAGTCATACCTGCAGACTACCTCAGTAGAATTCTTTAAGAACGAGTGCGACTTGGGGACTAAGGAGACTATGCCACTAAATGTGAATGACAAACCAAAGGCGGCCATCGGTGGTTAAGAGAGACAGATCAAACTGCAGAAAGCCAACCACATTCTTGATAAATAAGCCATTCCGAGAAACATAGAGGTGTTCGTTTCAGGATCTTCAAGAACGTACATGTCAACCAAGGTAACCCCCTGTGGCAGGTGCCGGTATCGTCCATACTACATCGTTCTGTCATGGAGCTAGCACACACCTTTATTACAGTAGGTCTAATAGGCACACAGAAAACTGAAACAAAGCTTAGGTGGCTTCCTACTGGCTAGGTCTTCAAAAGAACAATACCTATCTCCTATCATCTGTCACCTATCCCGGAGTCTTGGAGACGGTTGAGGCGCATAATTTGCAACCAGCGTCCTCCACTCCTCCCAGTTCTCAGACGCTCTTAGGCGTGCGGCCAGTCATTCAGTGATGTTGTGTCTCCCATCTCTTTCTCTTTTTCCTCTCTTTCTGCCTCATTGCACGGTTCCTTGTAGAATGGTTTCGGAAAGTGCTGTTGGTCTTCATACATAACCATACCATCTCATTTTCCTTCTTTTCTCTGTGGTCAACAGGTCTTCGTATGGTCTAATGACATGCCTTACTCTGATCTGGACCTCCAAGGTGATATTGTGGTCTTTGTATGAGATGCCTATGATCTTGCAGAAGCATCTCATCTTTAATGCCTGAATCCTTCTGTTAAGTTCAGCTGTCAGAGTCCACGTCTCAAAGGCATAGAGAAATAGGACAATGACCAGAGAGCGCATCAGTCTGGTCTTCAAACCGATTGTGATGTTTCTGTCATTCCAGATGGGTCTTAGTCGGGCTAGCGCTGCTGTCGTTTGCGCAGGTCTGGGGAGCACTTTACGTTTTTATCCCTCATTTGAAACAGTTGTCCCAAGGCCTTGAAGTCCTGAACTGTCTTTAGTTCCCCTCTCCCTTTGACAGCGATGTTAGCTAGGACAAAAAACTAGAGACAGCTCAGAACTTCAAGGACGCTACACGATTCAACAAATCCTGTGATGTAGGTCAGAAGACATTGCCTGGAGAGATAGCTCACGAGGCACTTACACAAACGGTGTTTCTTGTAGATTTGCCTTGCGAACGAATGGCATTGATCGTATTAGTCCTCTTCATCTCATGATTGTTATGCAGTTTCAGCAGTTGTGGATTAAGCCATGAGATATCCTGAAGCTGTTCGTCTATTGAAGATTGATGCGGAGACTGTAGCTGAGGCGCTCGCAGACATGTTCATCAGACAAGGAATCCCTGAAGAGACACTAAATGATTTGGGTACCTAATTTGTGACAAACTGCATGAAAGAGACGATAGAGCCACTCAATGTTCATCATGTCAAGTCTGTCTATTATCTAGTGTGCAACTGGTTGAAAAAGTCAAGGGGGCATTTAAATGAATACAGAAGAAATAGTGCAGTAAATTGCCGAAGCAGTGGCACAAATGTAGCGATGTTCTGTCTACTGTGATATTTTTGCAGGACTTCACAAGGTTTTTCTTCCCTTCGAATTTTTGTATGGCAGGACCATGAGACTTATTCAGATCTTGAAAAGAACTTTGGGCAAGAAGGTGGATCAGTCAGAAGCTCAAGAAAACAAAAAAAACACTCACTTGCCAGACATTAATTTGGGATGGCCCAGAAAGAGTGGAAGTTTTAGAATGATGAAGAAATTGCTGTTGTTCCTGTCTATATAAAACATCAAATTGTCAATGCATTTAATGCAGTAGAAAGATCTTTCGTTGTTGATGAT
>JADBJO010012742.1:22500-27500 GCA_016801955.1 Conus betulinus | reverse complement strand
GGAGTTAGTGGTACTCGGAATGCTGGTCTCCAGGATGACAGCCCGAGAAATTGTAGTATTTAAAGATCACTTGTATACACTGAAGCGCTGCTTGAATGTAGATAGTAGAACACCCAATGACCTGGTTTATAGTGAATTGGGGAGATGTACTACTACTGTAAATATTTATCTGAAGTGTATGAAATACTGGCTCACGCTAACAAGGGTGGATAAATGCCGGGTGCCCTATGTTACAGGATGTTGTTAAAGTTAGACAACGATGGTAAGAAGACTTGGGTTTCGAATGTTCGACATCGTTTAAACTTATATGGGTTTGGATTTGTTTGGGGTAACCAAGATGATGAAAATATACCAGATTTTCTGAATTGTTTTAAAACAGACGAATACCGATTGCAGGTAGCAGGACTGGTATGACTGTATGTATAATAGTGATAGATTTGCTAAATACGAAATCTTTTTATCGACGTATATAACAGAACCATGTTCTAAGATAAAAATGAACAGACACACTAAATGTGCTCTGACTAAATTCGGAATTGGAGTGTCTGATATTGATTGCCATTGCTTTAGACATTGCAATAATGTTGGAAATGACAACTCGACTACGTATTAAAGTAAGAGAATATAAAGTTGTTTTAATGTCCTGGTCTAAATGATTTAAGAACGAATCTATCCAATCCAAGTATTTCACAGAACCATGTTAAGTTCAGGCCCATTCTCTTTTTCGTCAACAAGTAATGAGGACGCACTACTGGATTTAGCTACGTATGTTTATGAGGTAAACAAGAGAATTCGGATCGTAATGTCTCCAGGCTCTTTATTTTCATATGCGTACACAATTTCATCATTTTATTTTGATATCTATTATTCATGGCATATATTACATCTCACCATGACGTTTTGTCATTGATCTTAAAGTTTCGCATTCGCATCCGCGTTCGCATTCGTATTCGCATTCTCTCTCTCTCTCTCTCTCTCTCTCTCTCTCTCTCTCTCTCTCTCTCTCTCTCTCTCTCTCTTTCCAGGATGCTGCATCACCAACAGTAAATATTCCTTCTCAACTGTCTTCTACAGCCAGTACTGATGTCGCTGCTGCTGGTACTGCTGATGCTGCCAGTGCCGGCACTTGTGCTGCCGCTGTTACTATTGCTGTGCTGGTGCTGATAGTGCTGGTGCTGGTGCTGGTGCCAAGGCTGCTGCTGTTGCTGTTGATGCTTATACTGCTGCCCCAGCTTCTGCTGTTGCAGCTCCTATTGCTACTATTGATGATGCTGCTGTCTTGTTTTATTATACATGGGACAGTGTCACAACGAGATATGTGTCTATCTTTCGTTGCTTTGTTGTGCTTTCCACTTTAAAGGTCTTTACCTCCATTGGCTTTCTTGGATTAGCTTGTTTTCAAATGACTATCGATCTTTACAAAATTGATGACGTCACAAAATTGATCTCAGTACTAAAATCGGGTGTCTCTGTTTTATACACGACTCGTACCAACAGGGGAAGATCCACAAGGTCTTGGGATTCACCACCCCCTCCCTCCCCTCCCAAAAGATCTTCCTAAATTGGTTGTAGGTAAGGTATATCAAGGTACAATGTCTGTGTCTGAACGTGGATGACAGCTCTTAAAAGGCCCTACGTGATGGGCTGGGCTACACTAACACAGGAACTGAACTCAGCTGGAGATGTACAGGTGTGTGGTATGACATTCGTGTTATCCGTTTGTAAGGAAATGTGTTCTTAACTCAAATGTTTCGTCTTAGCTTCCTTTTTGCTTTGTGCGTCCTATTCTGCGTATCCTTTCATTTTGTCATTTGTTTTCCTTTTATTATTTTTTTTTCCTAATCTAAAATTAGGATTTCTTGGGGTCCTCCCCCCTTTTTTTTCCGCACACACACACACATAGATAGATAGATAGATAGATAGATAGATAGATAATAGATAGATAGATATGTGGATAGATAGATAGATAGATAGATAGATAATATAGATAGATAGATAGATAGATAGATAGATAGATAGATAGATAGATAGATAGATAGATAGACAGACAGACAGACAGACAGATAGAGAGATGTTTTGCCATTACTGTTTCTGTCCAGTTTTGTGATTATCGAGGTTGCATCTTTAGCCACGTTTTATTTTCCCTGGGCACGTGACCAACAGTCGGGAATTGAGATATGACGTCATCAGAGGAGAGCTGTGGGCCCGTGATCAGCTCGCTGTTGTCATTTTTCAGCACTCGACATTGGGCTGAGGTGGATCATACAGACAGGGCGAATCAGTTTACAGCTGGTCGATATGAAATAAGTAGATCTGTAAAACCAGTTGGATTGTTTACACCATTCACTCAACAGTCCATGACTAGGATGGGGTTGTGCCAGATAAATGTTGCAGAGTACATTATACACAAAAGTGGATAAGATGTTGAAACAAAGGAACAATGACAATTTCTTTTTTTCAATGTTAAAATTGGATTCACTATGATAAACACAAACCTGGCAGTGTAATATCGGAGAGAGAGAGAGAGAGAGAGAGAGAGAGAGAGAGAGAGAGAGAGAGAGAGAGAGAGAGAATGTTTCTGTTATGTACAAAACTTGGGTGTGTCCTGTTTCTCCCGTATACAACCTTTACGCGGCCTGCATCCCAACGTACCCTAGTTTGGCAACAACATGTGATAATTACAAATTTCATTAACACAAAAATGGCACTGTCAAGTCAGGTGTTCATGGCTCAGTATTGGCGCGCATAGTTGTTAGATCCATGTATTCAAAGTAGTCCATTTGATGGAAGAATTGTTTCACAAATCAAGGCGTTCTTCACCTGCAACGTCTTCATGAACACAGACTGAACACAACCTCCTCAATGTTTGGTTCAGACACTCAACTCACTTAGCAGTCTACTCAGATTCGCTGGTATCTTTTTATGAGAGAGGAAGAAAAAACACCCTTTTTGGAAGCTTTCGTTCAGTCTATGAAGAAAAAAAAATCAAACCAGCAGCCGCCCCCCTCCCCCCTACACACACAGATGCACTTAGATCAGACCAACAGAACGTGTAGAGTTCTGTTGTATATCTACCGGGTCCTGGGCTATTATGATTATTCATTTCTAAGGGCGCCTAGACATCCTCAGCCGTGACTGAACCATCTATAGATTTCTTTCTTTTTTTTTTTTTTTTTTCTTTTTTTTAAGATAGAATCTGCCCATCAGTAAAAGTCAAATGTAAACATTGACAATGTTAGCCTCTTTAGATTGCAAATTTGTTTGTGTGTTTAGTTATTCATTGTCACTATTTCTTCTGTTAAGAAAAAAATATTTTCATTTTAAACCCCATGTCATTGTTACCCCTCTTATCTCTCTCTGTCTGTATTACAAATTTACAGAGAGTTTTTTTTGTAAGTTACACAAATAATTCAAACTCTCCCCCTTCCTTTAACTATTTTACTTTTGTTCCAGCGATAATGCCATCTTTCTTTTTCATGGGAGTTTGAAGAATTTTCTTTCTTTCTCTGAAAGTTACTGTCCATGGTCATTTAAAAAGAAAACAACTGACCACTGATTTGAAATTGTAGCATCTCTGTTAGTATGGAATCTGTGACGAACCGTTTGTTTTATTTATTTTTTTTATTTTTATTATTTTTTTGGGGGTCCGATCACAGCTTTTGCAGCAACTCCGCTTACCGGAACTTGTTCACCGGAAAACCGGTCGGTCTGGTCAGCTGACTGCTGCTCACCTGAGCACCGTATAAGCCAGGTGAATATAAGAAGGCGATTAGTCTCTGTAGTTTAACTTCCTTTGGATAGAAAGAAGAAGAAACAGGCTGTTTAAAAAGTGATCGAAACAGGACCTGATTCATGTTATGTTATTGTTTCGAGGGGAAAAAAAGTTGACGTGAACTCCGGAAGTGAGCGATAGAAACTTCTATGTATTCATGGTGTTCCTGTTTTATTCTTATTTATGCTGTGGCATGCAGAACGGAAATCTTGTGATGCGTTCTAGGTTTTGATGTGGAGAGCTAAATGAAGAACCTCTCCAATATGTATTTATTAGTGATGAATAACCTTTCCAATGTGTATTTACTAGTGATGAATAAGAATGCATGGAGATCATTCTGATACTATTTAAAACTGTCTTTGATATATGCCCTCTTATGATAAATGTGAATGTATTGAAAGCATGCTGATAACTATTCAAAACTAGCATATGCTATGTTATGTTATGTCATGTTATGTTATGTTATGTATAGTGAATATCTACTGAGTGCTAAACAAGAATGCGCAGAGATCGTGTTACGTATTTGTAATTTTGTTTTGATAATAATGAATAGTTGCTTTGATAAAAATGGTTGAAAAAAAATTAACGGAAAATGCTTTTGAGATGTAGTGATTTTGTGAAATGATCACAATCTTGTGTCTTTATGAGCGAGATGAAAAGAAAGCATTAATATATTGATTACATTCTCCTTCAATGTGGAAAAGGTCTATATGGAAATCTCTAATCATACTTTTGTTCATTATGGAAAAGGTCTATTGGAAATCTTTAGTTACACTATTGCTCATTGTGAAAAATGTCTGTGTGGTAATCGTTCCTCGCTGATGCGAAAATTATGATCTTAAAAGACAATGTCTCAGTGTGCTGAACTTATGAGATTATAATTTTGGAGGAAGTAAATGTTTCATTATGTTGAGACTTTGTCGATTTTTCCTGCGGGTAATTTTCGCCGGTTCTGATTAAAAAAAAAAAAAAAAAAAAAAAAAAAATATATATATATATATATATATATATATATATATATATATATATATATATATATGAAGCCATTGTTAACTACGAATGTGATTAAAAACCATGGATAGTAGGCTAGAGAGTCAAGGGAGTTTTCTTCAATTTCCCCAGGTTGAGATTTCAGCCCTGGTGTCCCCGGGAACTGACTGTCGCTACTACGGGTCTGGGGCCTAGATGATTTGACCCCATTCTCCACCGTGCCTGGGGTGGAGAAGCT
>JADBJO010012742.1:0-17500 GCA_016801955.1 Conus betulinus | reverse complement strand
TACCATTGTACAAATCAGGAAATATGTCTGATCCTTCTAACTATCGACCTATCTCTATTCTATCAGTTCTTTTAAAACCATTAGAACAACACATAAAAAAGTGTCTTCTTTCTCATGTAAAAAAATTCGATCTACTACACCCTAATCAATCCGGATTTAGAGAGAATCATTCTTGTCAAACAGTTCTTACTAAGATAGTTGATCGATGGCTTTCAAACATAAACAACAAACACTTTTCCGGAGTACTCTTCGTGGATTTTGCTAAAGCTTTCGATGTCATTAATCATGAACTTTTGCTCAGAAAGTTAATTATTTATCGACTAACTTCCGACACTCTAAAACTCATTTCATCCTTCCTTTCCAACAGGCAACAGTTAGTTTTATTAAATGATTGTTATTCTACTTTGATTCCCAATAACTTTGGTGTGCCACAAGGCTCGGTCCTTGGTCCACTGCTCTTCTTATTCTATATTATGATTTACCATTAACCTTGACTTCTCATTGTGAAATGTTTTGCCGATGATACTACTATTGACACTAATAATTCTAATGCTCAGCAAGTCTACCTTGATATTCAGAAAAATATCAACCTTCTCGTTAAATGGACACAACTCAATCACATGTCTCTGCATCCTCAAAAAACGAAATTCATGTTGATTACAACAAGGCAAAAACGTCAAAATGTAACCGAAACTTGCCAATCCTTTATATTGGTAACGAAAACATCAAAGAGGTTTCAAATCACAGAGTCTTAGGAATAGCAATCGACAACAACCTATCTTGGTCGAAGCATTTAGAACTTCTTTCCAAAAATCTTGCCGTAAAACTGTATCAGCTCAGGAAAATAAAAAAAACTTTTTAGATTATCACACCAGAAAATTATTTTTTTCAATCTTATATTCAACCAAATATTGACTATGCCTCGACACTCTGGGATTTAGCTAGCAATAAGTTGCTTAAACCATTGACTAGTATATACAAAAGAGCTGTCAAAATAACAATTGATAAACCCTCGCTAGGGCACCCTGATTATGAACGAGCAGGTATCCTTCCATTCAAGACCAAACTATTGTACAATAAAGCACTCTTTATGCATAAAATACTACACGGCGGTGCTCCTTCCTATTTAATGAATATATTTACTTCTAATGTTCATCGTCATTCGCATAAAATAAATCTCCCTTTCCCATCAATTAATTTATGCAAATCAAGCCTTGCTTATTCTGGGGGCTGGCTGTGGAATAATATCCCAGAAAAATAAAAAAAACGAACCAACACACTAGTAAGTTTAAATCCAATCTTTTTACGTACTTGATGTATCTGTCTGATCTTACACCACTTTTTACCCAAAGATGTACCAATAACTGTTCTGTGTAAATGTTTCATTTTCCTTATTAGTTTTTTCCTTCTTTCATCCCCCCTCCTCTCATTCTTAATTGTCCCCCATCCCACCCCATCCCACTCCCACCCCCACCGTCTCCCACACCTTCTGTCGGTGTTCCCTCTGTACATAGATTTTGTGTCCTTTTGTATCTTTGTTTTTCATATTTAAGAGTGATTTTCCATTATTTTATATTAATCAATATTTCTTTTTTTCCTTTCCTAAATTTCTTTTGGCCCCGGAGGAGGGCTGGATGTAAAAAAGCAGTGATGCTTATTCCATTACCCTCTGAAACTTTGGCTTCACAAAGGGAGTATTGCACATGTTTATGTTTGTACCGTTTTCTTTGTTTTGTCGCTGAGGAAGGCTTGTTGCCGAACATTTCTCGTCTTGTTTTGTGTCGTACATTAAAGTGCGTTACTTCACACTTTGTTTTGTGTGCTCTTTTCGTTTTTTTTTCTTTGTGTTAAAGTTGATTTTTACCTAAAATATCCAGCTGTCTTACTCTCACCAACTGAGCAATGCACATAAGTTGACAACCAGCCTCAACAAACTTCGAATCATATACGACCCAAACCCAACGATTCACATTAATGGGCTCTCTCTCCCCTGGTTAACTCCCAGACAGGTGCCAACAGTACTAGCAACCACACAAATACATTATTCCCAGTCTGGCATTAAGGCCTGCTAATACGACTAACAGACCATACTGACACTGACAGGTTCCAGTGACTGAAACTATTGAAAGATCACATGCATGAGTGTACTTACACATGCACAAAACGCCCTACATTGATCTTACAGGCCCAGAATCATATCAATTTACGTAACAACTCAATGCAAATAATGCACTGTTTAAACTGCAAAACCAACAGCCCTTCCTGACACTAGCACGGCCCCTTGCCTGGCACCTCAGACAGCTTCCAGCCTCCAGCTGCTGCAAACAAATAAAGATAAAGATTTCCTTCTGAGTCCCCCCGTATCCTGGCTCAATCCAACCACAAACCAGGTTCAGATGATAGAATTTCTAAAATGTCTACAGTGAATTATACCAAATGTACCTTGAACCAAAACGTGTCTGGCCCAACTCCGAGATGTGTTGACCAGCGCCGCCAAGGCCATCCCCAGACCACCACGTCCATGGCACGCAACTACAGCATCCAAGTCTTCACCCCACCAGGGTTTCAGGAACACCGGTTACAGCCCAACAAGAATGCAGCGCGTTCACCAGGTTTCCAATCGCACAGTAGCTCCAGGGAAGACAATAAATCTAGTACCAATAAATCTACAGGCACAAGTTCCTCCACTTCTTCAGTGCAGCCCCAGCAAAACCTAGGCTACTTGCAGTTTCACAAGTCACAGTAACGACAGTCCTTCCACTGTACCTCCCACAGCAAGAAGAATACAACACAGAAACACAGAATCAGTCCCCTCCAGACTCCCTAAGTCAGAACCCAGAACACAAGGTTCCTAAAAGGATTCCCGAGAACCTTCCAACATAGAAAAAAAAACGGCACACAAACCGTCAGACTTCCACTCTGAAACAGCTGCAAAATAACACTGAGCGACTGTTCACCTAATCCCCAGCCTGTTTTACTGTACATTTGGCTATGATTGGATAATTCAACGCGAAACTAATGCGTGGAAAACTATCATCGGACAATTCACAGTGAGGATGATGCAATGCACCAATTTCCCCACTTCCACGGAAATCATTAAAGAGTTCAAGATATCTCCCTCCCCTCCCCCAAGTTGTGCTGTCACACAGATATCCACTGATGCACGCACACGCATGCGATGTGAGTGGAAAATGTTCGCCGGCTCACAAACACACAAACTGGGGAACAGTGTTTCAATGTCTCTGTGCAAGATGCATCAACACGGGACACAATCGGTCTGCACATGCAGAAGTTCAAACAGGAGTCACCCTCCAATAGACCATTCTATAACATGTACGAGCTCGAGTAACAATGTCAGTGAACCCTGACACTGTACTCAATACTAGATTATTAAAAAAAAAAAGCACCAATGTCTTAAAAAAAATATGATCACTATAATAAAAAAAGCCTCTCAGTGTGAAACGGAATACATGAGAGAGAGAGAGAGAGAGAGAGAGAGAGAGAGAGAGAGAGAGAGAGAGAGAGAGAGAGAGAGAGAGAGAGAGAGTCACTTTTCTGGTCATGTACATACAGATGTCAGTTATTTGAGCATGTGAATATTTTCGTCCCATTAGCAGTCTGACAAAGTAATGACTTTTGGTCGCGTAAAGAATGCACAGGCATGCATTCATTTACACGGCATCAGACACACATGACAAAGCGAGATGTTATTAAAAAAAATCCATATGTCTAACAGTGAAACTACACACAGTAATGGGCTCTACGACAACCATCTAGTACAAAAAAAAAAAAAAAAAAAAAAAAAAAAAAAAAAATCACAATTTGATTTCAAGCATGTCACGTGTTCCTCAATTTTATATCGAAAATTTAATTTGTTTAAGACACACACACACCCCACACCCCATATATTTGTGACACAGTATGGCTTACTTTTATTTACGAATGTATGTGTTATGGTTTTCAGCCAGCGTTATAAAATGAAGAATAATGTAGCTAACGACTGCGTCATCATGGCTGAGTTGCACAGGTGATTCATTCCAGTACACTTTTTCAGTAGTCAAGTACCTTTCATTCGTCAGACAAGCAGATACATTAAAAATGTGTGTGGTGAATACCACATACGTCGGTCTGTTGTTTTGAAAAGTGATATGTCAAATAAATAAACACATAAATACATGCATAAATAAATGAATTAATGTCTAGGTAAAAAACAAACAAACAACTAAAACATTATCTCAAATTTCGACTTACATTATCTTCTTGCAATAGCACCTTCATTATCTTTATCTTAGAACATTAACATTATGGACTGTTAAGTTCTTTCCGTTCCTAAATTGCGTCTGCCATTGTTTCATATATCCACACAGTTACTTTAGTTAGTGCTGCTATGTTTTACAGATTATAGTAATAACAAAATGACCAGACTAGTATCCAGGTTGTATTGCTCGCAAGTTTAATATCTTACATTAAATGCTCTAAAATCAAGAAATGATCTTATCGATCCTTTTCAACTGCACTGTACCTCCGCCATGTAAACTTATTTTTATTAGTGTTTAGTTTTTCGCCGAACTTATTTTAGCTTATATGTATTTATGATATTACACGTACGCCGCTGAGTATTAGGGCGATGTATTTGTCTGCATCTAACTGCATATTCAATACCTTATTCAAGTCTTGGCTATTAATGTTGTAAATTTGGTGCTGGGACAGTAAGGAAAAGCGGCCGCTGTGACGGCGCGGGGTGTCCGCGTGGGCGGATTGTCCGCGGGCGGGCGCTTTGTTCTCTGCGGGGGCTTTGTGCCGTGTGTTCGGGGTGTCCGCGGGGGTCCCGCGGGCGCTTTGTTCTGCGGGGTGGCGTGCGGCTTGCGGGGGGGGGAGCGGAGCGGGGTGTCCGCGGCCGTCTCGGCCTCGGTGTGGGTGGGTGGATGTGCGCATGCATTCCTGTGCGCGTGCGTGCGTGTGTGCGTGCGCGCGCGCGCGCGCGCGCGTGTGTGTGTGTGTACATCTTAATTTTTTTGTTTGTTGTCGTTTAAAGTTTGTTGACTACTTTCTTGTGCAACAGTGCACTAAGTTTAGGTTACGCTCATGTGCGCGCGCGTGTGGGGGTGTGCGTGCGCGTTCGCCTGCTCGCGCTGGGGTTGGGGCGGCTGCGGGCGCTTTGGTCCGCTCTTATGGGTTGTGACATGTCGCCTCGCTGGGCGGGGTGTCCGCGGGATTTCTGCGGGCGCTTTGCGTATTGGTTTCGCGGTGCGGGTGTCCGCGTGGGGCGTGGTGTCCGCCTGCGGGCGCTTTGTTTCTGCGGACACTTTGTGCCGTCGCAGCCACCTTTGTCCCCCCTTTTCTCTCCCCCCTCCTCCCCCCCCCCCCCCTATTAATGGGGTGGTGTACCCTTCCCATCCTTGTCGCCGCTGCTGTCCGTTCCCGCCTCAATCTCTCTCTCGCTCCCTCTCTCTCTCTCTCTTATTATTTATTCATTATCATCATATTGTTTGTGGCTCCTTAGCATTCCTACTACTGCTACCTCTGCTACTACTACTATCAAGTTAATCATCTGCAATGGTTTGCTTTGCGTGCGCACTCTTTAAATTGATCGATGAACACTTTGAGCACGGACTTGTTCTCAAGCAGGTTTAGTTTTTCGTCTGGCGGTTTTTGCGCCAGTTTATGGATGTACAGAGTGGAGGAGGTGGCGGGCCGATGGGAAGGAGAATGGTGGTTTGGTGACGTAGATGTGTTACAGACGAACGGATGGTGACGGAGAGGGGGGGGGGGGGGCGGCGATATGGAATTGATGATTTTTGGTGATGTGATGATGTTCATTCGAAGGAAGGGGATGGGCTTCCAATGCGATGTGTTGCTTCTGTATGCTGTATAGTTATGTATACGTTGTTTGTGGTGTTTTTTTCTTTTCTTGTTGATCTATTTTTTTTATTTTATTTTTTTTTTTTGTCCTTTTTGGCACATAAGATAGAACATTATGTACATTTGAATGTGAATTATCAGGACTTGCAACTCATGTTAACGGACGGCGTTCAAGTGAAGACTTCAGGTGCTGTGCACACTTTTAACATTGTTACCATTCCTTTATTTATGATTTTTTTCCATGTTTTGTTTCGCATGTTATATGTATACAACCCGTGTCAGTATATACATTAGCAATATTGATATGTTGCAAAGAATGTTGTACATCTTGCAAAGAATGTTGTCTGGTGCTAAGATAACAGGTCTGTCTTCAAAGCCACCGCTCTCTGCAAGTAATACTTGCCGATTATCAAATGTAAATTTTAGTCATGGGTAGCATTCTATCGCGTCTCTAAATTGCCAAGGGTTAGGTAATAATCAGAAAAGACGCGACGTATTCCAGTATCTCAAACAAAAATCACACTCAAGTTATTGTCTACAAGACACACACTTTGATAAGAAATCTGAACACATTGTTGCATCGGATTGGGGCTATAAATGTTTTTTTCTCTTCTAATACTTCTAGTTCTAGAGGCGTATCCGTTATGTTCAATAACACGTTTGAATTTAAGATAAAAAAGATACACAGAGACCAAGATGGTAACTTTATAATTATTCTGTTTAAATATATGGAACATGATTTGCTTCTTGTTAACTTATACGGACCTAATAGAGACAACCCAGACTTCTATTTAAACCTGAAAAATATTATAGAAAGTTTTAAAACCCGTAACATCATAGCAGTTGGAGACTGGAACCTTGTATTAGATCCTTCCATTGATTATGATAATTATAAACATAACAATAATCCCAAAGCTCAGGACGCAGTTCTGAACATGATGGACGAACTGCAGTTATCAGATACATGGAGAGAATATAACCCTGATAGCAGGAGATACACTTGGCGAAAGATAAGCCCTCTTAAACAAAGTAGATTAGACTTTTTCTTAATTTCTGAATACCTGATTTTTTATGTGGAAAGATCCTGATATCCAATATGGATATCGATCGGATCACTCCATGGTTAGTTTAAAATTAGAATTTGATAAACAAACCATTCATAAAAAACATATTGGAAATTTAATAATTCTCTGCTCTCCGAGATCGTAAGTTTTTAGATGAAATTAACGAGGTAATTGATAACGTTACAGAAGAATATGCTGCAGCTCATTTTGACAAAGCACACCTAAAAGATCTGTCTAAAGTTGATATACAGCTAACAGTGCCTGTCAACGTTTTCTTGGATTTTTTGTTAATGAAAATCCGAGCAAAAACGATTGCATATGCAACAATGAAAAAGAAACAAAGAGAAGAAAAGGAGTGCAGTTTAGAGCGTCAAATAGCGGAAATAAAGAGAAGAAAAAGAAGATAAAACCGAGGACGACGTGCAGAAATTAAATTGCTTAAGCAGAGAAATAGCCACGTCAAGAGATGAAAAAATGCAAGGAATTTTAATAAGATCAAAAGCAAGATGGGTGGCCGAGGGTGAAAAGGTAACTAAATATTTTTGTAATTTGGAAAAGAGACACTTCGTTAGTAAACATATGTCCAAATTAGTAACAGATGACAGAATAGTACACAAATCTGATGAAATCCTGATGGAAGTGAAAGCATTTTATGAAAATTGTACACAGATAGAAAAGTGGAAGAATGTGAGATCACGGACTTGATTGAAGAAATACCAAAATTAACAGAGGGAGAACAAAAAAAAATTGCTTGAGGGAGAAATAACACTTGAGGAAGCAGGATGTGCTCTTAAAAACATGCAGAATGGGAAAAGTCCTGGTTCTGATGGATTCACAACGGAATTTTTTTTTAAGTATTCTGGAAACAACTGGGGGTTTTTGTAGTTAGAGCTTTAAACCAGTCGTTTCAAAATGAGGAATTATCCAATACGCAAAAAGAAGGAATAATTACATGCATCCCCAAAGGAAACACAAGTCTAAAGAATTAATAAAAAAAAAAAACTGGAGACCAATATCTTTGCTCAATGTTATCTATAAGATAGGGTCTTCTTGCATAGCTAATCGCATCAAAACTGTACTTCCTAAATTAATCAATGAGGATCAAACGGGGTTTCATGACGAATAGATATATAGGGGACAACATTAGATTAATCTATGATTTAATGCATTATTTAGAAACACAGAAACTTCCAGGCATGCTGATCTCCATAGATTTTGAAAAGGCGTTTGATTCCTTGAATTGGCAATTTATGTTGAAGACATTAAAATCATTTGGATTTGGTAAAGATATATGTCGCTGGATCACGACCTTTCATAAGGGGATTAAATCCTCCGTAATAGTAAACAGTCAGAGCTCAACATGGTTTGAAATACAAAGAGGTTGTCGACAAGGTACCCCCCATATCTCCCTATTTATTTATATTGTCCGCAGAAATATTGGCTATTATGATCAGGGAAAATAAAAACATTAAGGGAATACATATTAACCAAACTGAACACAAGCTGTCTCAGTTTGCAGATGATACACAGTTGACAAATGAAGGGGACAGAATATCATTTGAACATTCAATAGCGACCTTAAACAAATTTGCAAAAGTATCTGGGTTGTACATGAATATCGAAAAAAAAAAAAGGCAGTTTGGCTGGGAAGCAAAGTGTTTTCAAAGACTAGATATATGCCCCACCTAAAAATAGACTGGAATCCAAAACAGTTTAAGATCCTTGGAATATGGTTACCCCAGAACTATCACATTGCGTGGAACTGAATTACAATGACAAATTTCTCGAAATAAAATCATTATTCAACATCTGGAGTAAGAGAGTTATTACACCTGTTGGCAGAGTAGCCGTTTTAAAATCATTGATCCTCTCAAAATTGATATATCTTTGGATCTTGCTACCTAACCCACCAAACAGCTTAATGGATAAGCTTCAAAAGCAATGCTTTCAATTGTATGGAATAACAAACAAGATAGGATAGCCCGAAAAAACAACAGTAAAAAATGTAAGAAACGGAGGATTAGGAATACCTTCACTTAAGCACATGACAATGGCATTAAAACTTACATGGATCAGAAAACTTAAAGTTAGCAATCATAAATGGAAATCTGTGATACAAAAAAATGTATCCTTTGGCAAAAGATCTTGAGAAATATGGCTATGCTTTACCAGTTAACCAAAAAGACTAATGCCTTTTGGAAAGACACACTTTCCAAGCGTATGAAATTTTTGGTAATAAAGTAAGTACTGAGGATCCCAGCGAATTCTTGGCTGAAAACATTTTTTACAATAAAAACATTAAACTAGACGGGAAAAAACTATATGTTTCAAGGAATGGGTAGACAAAGTTGTATATCGTATTGCAGATTTGGTAGACCAAACAGGGTCATTCATGAGTTACGAAGAATTCAGGCACAAGCATGCTGTTCAAACAAACTTCATGCTATATCTAGGTTGTGTGCAATCTGTCAGAAAATATATTCGAACGAAGAATATCAGATTGACTAGCAATATACCTAAGAACACTAAAAAAAGCTCTCAGTATCATATGGAGTGTAAATAAAAAGGAGCTCGACTTTATTATGATATCTTAAATGAAGATAACGCACAACCAAGGTGCTGTGCGAAATGGAACAATGAAATAGGTAAAGAATTGAACTGGAAAAATATATTTTCGCACACACAAAAAATAAAAGAAATTAAACTGAATGGTTTCAAATGAGATTAATTCACAGGATCCTGGCTACGAATATTGTCCTTGAAAAAATGAATATCGCTGAAAATAACAAATGCACGTTTGTAAGTGTGAAAAGGAAACCATAGATCATTTATTCTTCACATGCGACGTGACAACACGCTTTTGGAGTGATCTTTATAATTTCTTAAAAGACAATTGCTCTTGTATACCTGATATTATATTATCAAAAAGAACTTGTCCTGTTTGGCACTGACTCTCGGTTAAAAACTGACATCATATTCGATTACATTATCTTGTCTGCAAAGTTCTTTGTATACAAATCCAGAGCTGAAAAGGTGTTTCCTCTGTTTCCTGTTTTCAGGAAATATTTACAAATCAAATATCAAGTAGAAAAATGCATTGCAAAAACGAATATGAACTATGTGATTTTGATAACAAATGGCATAGTTATAAGCTCTTGATTGAAAACTGAGGTATGTGTGTGTGCGTGCTCGCATGATCACGTTTATGTATGTGTGTAGTCTTGCCTAGGATTTTCTCATGTTGAGTAAACTTGAAGAGCGATCATTATAATAATTTCGAGCAAGAGCGTGGCAGCTAAAATTCAACCGTCGTGTTTCTTTGGACAAGTAATTTATTTGTACTGTTGACGTTGATTCCTACGTTTCTGTATAGAAAAATTTTAGGAATCTAGGGTTTCTTCTTCTTCTCTCTCTCTCTCTCTCTCTGATTTATGAATTCTGAAAAAAGGACAACACTTCAAAACAGTGAGAAAGGTGAATGTGTGACACTGACAGTGTAGACATAATATTGTGCTTGGTTTGTACTATCATGTTAGATGGGATTTGTTGCTTATTTTGTAAAATTAATGCTGCCTGTAAATTGTTCATGTAAGATAAGAACTACTGACCTATTTGCTGTTTGTAGTACTGCTTTCTGTACACATTTGCCGTTTGTACATTTCTTTACAAGTAAATAAAAGTGTTTGCCTTGGGGAAAAAAAAGTCTTGGCTATTAACTATGCGTTCATTTTCAATGTCATCTATTTCAGGCATGATTCAAAAATATGTATGAAAATCACCATCACTTGGCATTTAAATTCACTCGTGTCATGCACTTACCAAACGATGTCAACATCCAATAAAGTATAACGCTGGCTAAAATAATTCCTCACGAAAATTAATCATTTGGCTGAAAGATTAAAAACTTGAAATGCCGTGTAGTGGAGTGCCTTGAGTATGTGTGTGTGTGTGTGTGTGTGTGTGTGTGTGTGTGTGTGTGTGTGTGTGTGTGTGTGCGTGCGTGCGTGCGTGCGTGTGTGTGTGTGTGTGTGTGTGTGTGTGTGTGTGTGTGTGTGTGTGTGTGTGCGCTCGCATCTTGAGCCTGTAATGTTGAATACAATTTCCTTTTCACATTGGTTCTTAAGATACCCGACAATATTGCAGCCTTATGACTGAGAAACATAGTTTTGTCCTAATGGGAATAAACAGTATCATACTATCTAAGTCAGTATTGGATTTTCAATTTTTGTTTTCTGTGATGAATGTTAATTATCAAAATCAGAATGAATCACGGTTGCCTGAATTTCCTATAATAGGAAGCCTATGCAGGGTAATTCCTCTTACAACGTTCAAAAAGAACATATCTGAGTTTCAGTTTATTTGCCCAGTACAATGCACAATAGCATTTATAGTCATGATAATTAGAAATTCTTGATTTACTTCCAGTGACTTGTGCCACGTGGACAGTGACTGACGTACCTGATCAAACAGAACGTTACCACTCAATAACATCTTCATATGGACAGCTATCATATCGGAGAAAGAATAAAGGATAGAATGATCGTTGGCTCCCCATGGAATGGTATATCACTCGATAATATCGAAATAATTATGGAAAGGAAAAAAAAAAGAAATTAAGTTTGCCCACGAACATTCCTTCTTCTCAAATCTCTCAACAATTAGCGAATTCTTTGTTGATAAAATCAAAACCATCCGTGACAATCTTGATGCAAATCCTCCCCAACCAATCCTTTACGATAAATACTGTGGGACCACCTTTTTGTACTTTTAATCCAGTGGATGAAAAACTGATCGTCGATCTCATAAGTGAATCTTCCAGCAAAAGTTGTGTCCTTGACCCATCCCTACTTCCCGCCTTAAACGGGTGTGCCTCTCATTTGATTCCCGTGATTACAAACATTGTAAACAAATCTCTCTCTCGTCAGGCATAGTGCCTCCTCAGTTCAAGCAGTCAATGGTTACCCCTCTCTTGAAAAAGCCAGGACTGGACCTTAATAAGTTAAAGAACTACAGACCGGTGTCCAACCTCCCATTCTCTCAAAAAAAATCCTTGAAAGAGTTGTGCTGAAGCAGCAGCTTCAGACTCATCTTTCAGACCATGGTCTTCTTGAGGCCTGTCAGTCTGCTTATAGGAAGAATCATAGCACTGAGACTGCTGTATTGAGCGTACTTGACTGTTTACTGTGCAAATCCGACAGGAAACTTGTTCTCTCGTAGCCTTGCTTGATCTGAGTGCTGCCTTTGATACGCTACATCACACTACTTTACTTGAAAGGCTTAGGGTCACTTTTGGTGTTGATGGGATAGTTCTCCAGTGGTTCGAATCATACATCAGAGGTAGGTCGGCGGTGGTTGTGGGTGGTGTAAGGTCTACGTCGTCACCTCTTTTATATGGAGTACCTCAGGGGTCAGTATTGGGCCCAGTGTTGTTTACATTGTACTCACAGCCCTTGTCGGGTGTTATCTCGGACCATGATTGTGATTTTCACAATAATGCTGATGACACAGAGCTTTCTAAGAGTGGCACACCTGATGAGTTTGTTCTGTTCAATCTGGGGTGTCTCGGTGTATCAGCAGTGTGCAAGAATGGAGGACAAGTAATAAGCTTAAATTAAATTGTGAAAAGACTTAAGTCATGCCCGTTGGAACCTCCTCCTGCCTCAAACTCGTTGAGTCAGAGTCAATGGTTGTTGATGGCACTGAATTGCCTTTCAATCACTCTGTCAAATACCTGGTGTTACCATTGATCAGTGTCTGACCATGCAGAATCAAATATCTGTAGTCTGTCGCTCATCTTTTTAGAGCTGAGACGTATTGCTTCCATCCGACGCTTTATATCCAGGGAAGTAGCTGTCAGGCTAGTCTGTGCCACGGTGATGTCAAGACTGGACTACTGCAACTCTGTTTATGCTGGGCTTCCCGCAGAACAGATTGCTCGGCTGCAGAGAGTCCAAAATAGCGCTGCACGACTTGTTTTGAAGAGGAGGAGGTATGAGCACATCACTCCCATGCTGATGGAACTGCACTGGCTTCCATACAGTATCGGTGGCAATTTAAACTGGCAGTTCTTGCTTTCCGCCACTTCAATGAATCTCTTCCTCACTATCTCTCTTCTTCTCTCTGCACTTACCAAAGCTCTCGTACCCTTCGCTCTTCTTCACAAAAACTTTTGAAAATCCCTAAGCGTTCTCTGAAATCTGTTGGCGAAAGAGCCTTCAGTTTTAGAGCACCTTCTATTTGGAACTCCCTCCCTGAAGACCTTCGTAATCAGCCTACTCTTTCTTCTTTTAAATCTGAGCTCAAAACTTATCTCTCAAAAAAGCGTATTCTCTTCTGTAGATGACTAGGTCTCTCCCTAAATTCCCTCCACAACTAGTCCGGTGAGGCAGTTTATGCATGTAGGTGCGTTTGCCATTGTTGTGTATTTTCTTTTTGCTGTGTGCATGAATATTGTATGAATAAGTGCAAATGGTGGATTCCCCTCTCTCTCTCTCTCTCTCTCTCTCTCTCTCTCTCTCTCTCTCTCTCTCTCTCTCTCTCTCTCTCACACACACACACACACACACACACACACACACACACACACACACACACACACACACACACACACACACACACACACGCCCGCAGGCAGGCAGGCAGGCACACACGCACTCACGAACACACTCACGCACGTACACACGTATGCGCTCACGTGCTCACGCGCACACATTTACATATCTATCTATCTATCTATCTATCTATCTATCTATCTATCTATCTATCTATCTATCTATCGGTGTCGTCAAAATCATCATCATCATCATCATCATCATCATCATCATCATCGTCATCATCGTTGTCGTCATCATCCTCATCATTACCATCATCGTCGTCGTCTTCGTCGTCGTCGTCGTCGTCGTCAAAAAGTATCATTGTCCATATCTTCATACTTCCGTACAGTTGACTTTTCCATAATATTCTCTCTTCATGCACGAAGCGCGAGCGCGCGCGCGCGAACGCACACACACACACACACACACACACACACACACACACACACACACACACACACACACACACACACACGGACACGCAACTCGCGCTAGCAAAAGATAGTCAGTCCAATATCAGTTTGTGCATGACGGATTTCGAGACATTTACGGAGCAAGTGAGTTTGATGCCTCTGACAGAACGTTTCCTAAATCTAAAATCTTGTGTTTGGAAGCTGCTCTGAACTTGTTACCCATTAGTATGTACAAGTAGAAGTTAATGGCACCATTGGAATACCACAAAATGTGGCTGGCTGCATAGAACACTTCATAGTGTCCAGCCTGAATCGGATCATTCCAGTCAACATTAGAATATGTAACTGAGTATATTCCCATTGGTGCTGTCAGGACAAAGAAAGAAACGCTCGTAGCAATTACAGTCATAGTCAACGAAGTTACTTTTCTTTGTCTGGAATCCTGGTCGACTTGATCCACCGTAAGGCCCTTGTGTGTTCTGACAGATATGACAACTGCCCGAACAAGAACAATATTACCGACCAACATCAACACGAAAGGCAAACAACAACTTTGAAAAATATCCACCTTAGTCCAAATCACCCAATAAAACCAGTCATACGTTTGTGATACAACATCAGAACAGCATCTATAATCGCAAGATCCGATATCAAATCCATAGAGAAAGTGACAGTGGCTCATCAGCATAACAACGAGCAGTGTACCAACAATCATTCGCGATATTTTTTTCGTCCACACAGCACGGATGCGAAGTGGCCACAAGACAGAAGCTGCTCTTTGCATGGTGACTGCCACAAGTATCCATGCAGATAAGCTTGGCAACGTATATTCCACTACCATATACACTTTACACTGCCAGGAACCGAGTTTATAGATGTGCGGCACATTGAATTCTTTGTGGATCATTGTGCTTAAGGGACCAATTATCAACAGAGACTGGTCTGACCAGGCCAGAATGTGGAAGAAAACACTAGAAGCAGATGCAGGAAAACGAAACATAGTCAGAATTATCATAAAATTTCCAAATATTCCAAATGCGCACACAGTAGGATTCCCAAATTTCCAGATGAAATCGGAGGCCTTTTTAAACGATCCAAACTGATCCCACCAAACATCCCTTTTTAGGACGGTCATGATGTTCCATTTTTGTTACTGAGAAAACTGAATCTCGATGGAAGCTGGCTTCAGGTCCGTTATCGTCTTGCAGTTTATCCTGTTTTCTTGCTTGATGAGAGGACCTCCAGTGAAGTATTTGTCAGTGATCAGTGCCATAACAACCTATGCGCTAATAAACATCAAAACAGGGCAGCAGATCTACATGCATTGCTGTCATTTGTCGGTTTTAGTTGTTACTAGATGTCAGCATTTTCATGTAATTATATTTGTGAGATGTCTTCCGATACACAGTGAATTAAACAAATTCAACACTGTGTGTGTGTGTGTGTGTGTGTGTGTGTGTGTGTGTGTGTGTGTGTGTGTGTGTGTGTGTGTGTGAGAGAGAGAGAGAGAGAGAGAGAGAGAGAGAGAGAGAGAGAGAGAGAGAGAGAGAGAGAGAGAATGAACGAGTGCATGTATAGTTTAGAGATAAGCTTACAACGCCCATTCTTACAGGGGAGAGGGTTGTTCACAATATAACTGTCAAAGAATAAACAGAAGGGGTACATGTCCGAAAGCAGCATCACAATGAGGAAACCAAATCGCTGAAGAAAAAAATGTAACACCAGTATGACAAGTTGCAAAGTGAGACGACTGGAGCCGGAAATCTTATCAAATCTGAAATTAATGTTAGCAAACCGAAAAAAAAAAAAAAAAAAAAAAAAAAAAAAAAAACGTGGATAAACGAATCACAAGACAAAATACGACGACTTTCGACCTCTTAGGTTTTTTTCAGGCAAGGTACAGAACACTCCGGACGACGAAAATGAACGAGCAATCACTTGTCTTGAATCACTTCAGTGCAAAATAGGCGTTTAATGGAAACGAGACTGTCGGAAGGGAGATAATGTGTGAGTCATTGCAAGTAATGATGATTATTATGTTACTGATGGGAATACTAATAATGGTAATGATGATGATCAAAATATTGAAAACAAAATAAGGACAGTATTAATACCACTTTGGGTGATATTATGGCAGTTGTAGTATGGGAGAAAGGAGAATGAGTTAGATGATTCTTAAACAGCATGGTTGCCGTGGCAACAGTCTTAGTGGCAATGGCGATGATAATGTTAAATGGTAATGATGGTAGTATCAATACTAACAATCGTATTACTGATGATGATGCTAACAACTATAGTGAAGGTAATGGTTATAATGGTACTGACATTAAAGCATGATACAGATATATATATATATATATATATATATATATATATATATATATATATATATATATATATATATATATATGTTAAAACTTTGATTAAAATGTAAGTGCTAAAACCTACAGCGCTGTTTCTTGCTGGTGCAGTCGTCAGGGTATGGGGGGGTCGGTGTTGTCGGTGTTTTTTTTTTTTATACGTGTTCACTGTCTGCCACCACGTGCGGTCAGTGTTTTTTCATGTGTTTTTTTATTTCTGCTCCCCCTGATAGGAACTTCCATTTGTGTTTGCAATTGTTAACCATTTCTATCCTAGTGTTTAGGGTTGCTAATTTTGGTTTGCATAGGATCATATCTTTTCTCTGTTAGGCATAAATTACATCTTTTTGAAATGTTATTATATGATGCAGCTCTTTTTTAGATTTTCCAGGATATGTTGTAATCTATTTTTTTATCTTTGAGTTTCCAATATGTTTACTCAATTCTGTTTGATTTTTATATCTTTCTTTGTTAAATGACTGTTTATGATTTGCATATCTAGTTTTAAATTGGTTTTCAGTGATACCTATATATGTTTCTTCAGTGTTCTCTGATTTTACAGTGGCTTGATATACAATATTGCTGTGGAGGCATTTATTGTTTAGAGGGCACTGTTGTTTCTTGGTACAGTTGCAAGATTTCCTTTCTTCACCCTCGTTTGTCTCTTGAATCAATGATGTTTTGTAACATTTTGGTCGGGATGAAAATTTTGTTGTAGCGTCGTTTTTTAAAATGTTGGTCGTTGGATAGATTTTTGCACAATTCTTTTTTCTATCTTTTCGGCATTTCTAGGGCTACCTTCGTGCAGCGTAGCATCATCTCACTCTGTAAAAGTCCACTTTGTTTTCCAAGTTTATTTTGAATGTTAGATAGCGCATGAATAGTCCCTGACAAGTTCGCAGGTTTCGGCACCATCATACGATCCCATGTGACATCAAAAGTTGAACGTTGCGGAGTTGTTGTGCTGGTGTTCTTGGTCCAATCTCGTTTTTTGCTGGGGAGAGTACAGTTTTCTTTGTATGGAAACATGATTTCCATTTCTAAACCCTGATATGTAGTATATGTTGGCAAATTTTATTAGCTTTGGCGGCACTTTTCCTCTATCGATGGCTTAAAAAATTGTTTATTGCCTCGCTGGCTGGTGGGCTCGCCAGTTGAAGTATAAGTGTTTTTATATATTTCTTGGAGATTGGGGTTTGGGAAGAGAT
>JADBJO010012741.1:53123-56214 GCA_016801955.1 Conus betulinus | reverse complement strand
TCTTTTGTTTGTCGTTAACTTTATCATTCCCAAATAGATCAATACCGGGAATCGTGTTTGTAATGTTTTATACATTTTTAGTTTCATGAATTCTTGACGCTGCATTAATGATAGCCCCCTTGACATGAAGACTGTATTTTGTCATTGTCAATAAAACGATTCTGAAGCGTCTGAAGCGTCTCTCTCTCTCTCTCTCTCTCTCTCTCTCTCCTCTCTCTCTCTCTCTCTCTCTCTCTCTCTCCTCATCGAACTCTGTCATATTCTGAGGAAAAAAACAAGCATAATTGGAATACAACAACAAAAATCGATAATATCCGTATGGTGACACCAATGTTGGATTTCACAGAATCTAAAATGGAACACTGAATAAACAGAAATCAAAACTGGAAGCCTGGATAGCACGTCCTAAAAAGTTGGTTTGATGTGAATATAACTCCAAGTCACGTACAGCGGAATGATATAAAATATACAAAATAACATACATGTGCATTTCAAGTACAAAAACACTTCGTAATAGTCAGGTACATACATAAGGCAAAGAAGGTGGTGGTGGTTGGTGGTGGATTTATGGTGGAGTATGCAAGTACTGGCACATAAGATGGTTGAAGTAATGGTTTTGAAGGTTGATATGCATTGGCGTTGTTTTTAAACTGGATTTGAATAAGTCAATTCTAGGAACAGGGACATGTAGTTTGTGTAGAGAGTCCTTGAGGAATTTATTGAGAATCTGTGAACTAATGTGAGGGTGCCTTCCCAGACACAATCTTGTGCATTATGATCCCTTTGTTGTATTCTAATCTCAAACTTAAGGGGAGATCTTGAATCTTTTTATAGTCCGTGTCCAGAAGACTACTGCTTTTTAGGAGGACTAATTTGAGTGCTCGCTTGTGTAGGCTTAACAATGGTTTGAGGGCGTTAGCGCTAGCACAGTCCCATAGAGTAGATCCATAGTCTATGTATGATTGAATATGAGACTGGAAAAAGAGCTTGCGTGAATGCAGGTCGAGGAAGCGTTTGATTTTGGAGAGGTGATAAATTTTCTCTGTGAAACTTTTTTGCATAGTGAGGTTATGTGAGCTTGCCAACTCATATTATTATCAATTGTTATTCCTAGCACTTTGAGATATTTAACCTGTTCAACGGGTTCATTTTAAGATGTACAGGAGGAAACTTAATAGTAAGATTTTGTCTTTTTTTGCCTGGTTGTGATGAGCATGGATTTAGTTTTTTGAGGGTGAAGCGACATGTGATTTAGTTCAGTCCATTTGACGAGGTCATTCGCACTTTCTTGTAAGGATTGTGCAAGAACAGTAACATCAGTATGATTTGTATGTATTGTTGTATCATCAGCAAAGAGTTCACAGGTGGATGCGATATGGAGAGGTAAATCATGATGTAAATTGTGAACAGTAAGGAACCCAGATAGAGCCTTGTGGGACACCATAGGAAAGTGTTTGAAATGAAGAGTAAGTTGTATTAATTTTTACACATTGTTGTCTATTTGTGAGATATGAGTGAAAAATTCTAGAGTTTTTGTGGATAAGCCATACAATTTCAATTTTCTAAGAAGAAGGTTATGGTCTATTACATCAAATGCTTTTTTGAAGTCAATGATAGACACACCACAATATGTTGTTGTCAATGCTGTTTAGTCAGTCATCCACCAGGTTGATTAGGGCTGAGTGGCATGAATGGTTGTGTCGAAACCCGGACTGTCTTGGATGAAGCAAGTGGTATGTATTTAGGTGGTGTAATGTGTGTTTGTTTATGTGTTTTTCCAAGGTTTGGAAATAGTGGAAATGATTGAGATTGGTCTGTAGTTTGCAGGATCTGAGCTGTCACCTGCTTTGTAGATAGGTATGACTTTCGCCTTTTTGAAACTGTCGGGAAAATGATTTTTGTCGATGCATAAATTGAAGACGTATGTTAACGTATCTGTAATTGCTGGAGCTGATTGTTTGAGGATTTTGCCATCTAGGCCATCCACCCCGCAGGTACCTGACTGTTTTAGGTGCGTTAGGTAGTGATAAACTTCAAAAACTGTTATTGGTGGAATATAAAGTTCAGACTTGATGTTTTTATCTTGGCAATATTGTTTCAGTTTTTGCAGGTCGTTTGATCTGGATGAATCTGTCGTGACAATTTTATTGGCAATAGTGCAAAAGTGGGTGTTCAGCTGTTCGACAGAGATGTCTTTAATTACAGTTGATTTTGAAGATTGATTGTTTGTAAGCTCGTTAATAGCTCTCCATAGCAATTTTGGGTTCTGGTTTGACGATGTTAGCTCTCGATAATATTTCATTGTTTTCTCTGCGATTCTGTGAATTTATTGCATTTCTCAGTTTTCTAGATTCCTCTTCATAGCCATGTTGTTTAAGCATATCTCTAGGTAACCTGCCTCCTGTAACTCTTTAGTGTACCATGCCAGTTTAGGATCATGTCGCACTCTAATCGTTTTTTGAGGGGCGCGTTTATTTTATCATAAATTTCAGTAAATGTTTTGATCCAAAATTCTACTGCAAGATCTGGATTAGTTATGTTGAAAACTGAAGAGAGATTTGAGTTGAGCAAGTCATGTAGAAAGTCTTGGTTGTTAAAGCTTGTAAAGCAATGGTAGGTCATTGTCTTGTGTCCCGTTTTGGGAATTTTTACTCCTTTTTTTTGACCATGTGACACAAACTGGATAATGATCGCTACAGTTTAGAACAGGGACGCAGACTTCTGTTATGTTAGTTTTATCTGAAACATAAATATGGTCGATAAGTGTCTTGGAGTTTGGTGTGATTCTCGTTGGAGATTCGATGAGCTGATGCAGATAGAGTAGACTGAATGCTTGGGTCCATTGGTTTTGTACTTTCAAAAGGTCTATGTTAAAGTCTCCAAGTAAAACGATTCCCTTGGATTCAAGCGAGACTGCATCCATCATCGTAATAAATTTGTCGACCAAGTTTATTCTTTCAGATGGGTTCCTGTAACAGAAACCAACCAAAATGGGAGGGTTTCTTTTCAGCTTAACTTCTATCCAAACACATTCTACACCGTTACTTTCTAGGTGTAGAAGTCGTTTGAAGCTGAGGGTTTCGCTGATGTA
>JADBJO010012741.1:45623-50623 GCA_016801955.1 Conus betulinus | reverse complement strand
GGAAGCGGAAGCGGGAGCAGTTGCAGAAGTTTATTCAGTGTAGGCCATAGCCCATTCTGAAGGGGGTACAATATCATGATAATACACTTTTCAGTTAAACAATGAATAGTTAGTTAAATACATAACATAACATGACAGCTGAGCATTGATCTATCCTAATCGCATTGTCCAACACCACTTTAACTGAGTAATATAGTGCGTCTTTTAAATGCTTTGTACAAATATATGCAAACATTCTTCAATGTTATTTCATTTCGATTTGCCATGCCATGAGCAGTACGACACATTAAACAGACATGGGTGTTTCCGAGATATTTAGGGGGGGGGGGGGGGGGGGGGGGAAAAATCATTTCGCAAATCTTGGAAGGCAAGACAACAACACAAAAAACGCTGTTCATCTTCCGTCGCGTTCTTACACAGTGGGCACATCTTGGCATCTTCATCAGCATTAGTATACCGATACATCTGTGTACATATATCAGCTATTTCAAATCTCATCTTTGTCATATGATTCTTTAAGTGTCTGTCAATGTCAAGCAAAAGATATGCCTCACAATTTCTAGACGACTTAAATGTTCTATAAAATGCATATCTGTCACTGTTTTGAATGTGTTCCTCCCATTTTTCCGCCGTCTGTTATCGATCAGCCTCTGACGAAGTTCTTTTAAAAAGACTTTGATATTTTCAACACCTTGATTAATCCAAACAAATGCGAACCCATTTTGATGAAACAAAATCTTGAATGTCAGATGCCCAACATTTCTTCTTTTTCGTAATTCTAAACTAAGAAACATTGTGTGCGCCTTATGTGGCAATCTTTTCTCATTCATACGTACAATTTTCAACCAATAACTAATACATCGCAAACATGAGTTGATATACAAAGGATATCGGCCTGTATCTCCATATACAAGATCATTAGGCGTTTTAGGCTGCACCCCCAAGAATCTTTTTAAAAGCAAATAGGCGAACTTTTTCTATTTCAATAACAGCTTTATCCATGCCCCATATCTCAGCTCCATACTGCGCGATTGGCTGAACTTGAGCATCAGAAAGTGTGAGTAATACAGGTAAAGAATTATTATTTAGCATATACAGTGTTCTCAGTATACACAGTAGTGCATGTTTTGCTTCGCTCGCAAGATCCTCACAGGCAGGTGAAAAACCAAGACGTGTGGTAAAACAGATGCCGAGATATTTGTAACAATTCACAACATCCATTGCCTCACCGTTCACAGATCATCTCTCCCTTGCTGCTAAGTATCCCCCTTTTCTAAAAACCACAATACTGCTCTTTTTCATATTTACCTTGAGTTGAAGCCTTGTGGGTATACTATGGAGGTTATTTAATTGGGTTTGGAGTCCAACTGGAGTTTCTGATAGCAAAGCGATATCGTCAGCCAGTAGCAAGATAAATAATTCGAGGCTGGCAGAAACTGTGTGTATTTCCATGGGGATATCGAACACTGTGGTCAATTTTTATATTTATGTTTTGAGTGGCAGGAATTTCAGGCAGGAAGCCAAACGATACATGTGCCTGGCTTTTAAAGTGAAGCAGAATTCAGCACCATCATCCTAGTTCGAATTTTGTGATTTGGTACCGATCACATAGGTGTGTCTTCATTCCAAAATAGGCCAGATAGGACATTTGACTATTGTCTGCGTTTTAATCTTATTCTCTTAACAGTTCGTTCGTTAGTTCGTTCGTTCGTTCTTCTTCTTCTTCTTCTTCTTCTTCTTCTTCTTCTTCTTCTTCTTCTTCTTCTCTTCGTTCTCCTCGTCATCCTCGTCTTCATCGTTGTCGTCCTCATCCTTCTCCTTTTGTCACAAGGTCACATATACGTCATCTCCCGCTCCCATACTAACTTCAGCATTGAGCTCCTCTCCAGGGCCGTGTCGTATTCAGCAGCTCAGTCAAATGGGCCTGGACAGGAAGTACACCTAGCCTGTTTCTATATGCCTGCATGACTATTTGACAAACGCTACCGTTGAATAACACAGAAAATTCAACACTACGTTTTTTATATCACAAACTGGATATTTTTAGTGAACAGTTACGATAATTGCTTTATAAACTGATAACCAACTCTGACATAAATGATGCGTAAAGTTTATTACACATGGTTTTTCCTTTTAATATGAAATCATTCATACAGATTGTTACTAAGCTGAAAAGCATATATAAAGAGTACTGCTAAGCTAGAGAGCACATACAATTATGTGTATCAATACTTAAAAGCAGTGTATGCCGCTTGTGGATATATCTTGCTAAACATAGACACATAGGATTATATGCGTTTGTTTCACTGAGTTTTCTTTTCTTTTCAAGCAAGCGATGTTGCCGATGTTGCCGTAATGTCACAAGTAAAAGAAATTATTAAAAAGAGGAGTACATGAATCAGTCATTCCTCTGACCACTGGCGTCGTTGGGGGGACGTGATGAGGCAGCCGCCACTTCTCTCCAGGTTCTTCTGTTGGTGGCTGTCGTGAGGAGATCTGGCATGGTCATTTTGGGCCAGTCCTTTATATTGTCGGACCAGCTTTTTCTCTGCCGTCTTCAACTGCGCCCTCCTTCAACGGTACCTTGAAGGATGGTTTTACAGAGGGTGCTGTGACGAATGACGTGGCCAAACCATGCCATCTTCCATCGTTTGACGGTTGCCAGAAGTGATTCGTGGGGCCCAACTAGGCTAGTGACCAGGTTCTGCACATAATCATTGGTCTCATGTTCTTTGTAGGAGCTGGAGATGCAGAGTAGTTTTCCTCAGGCACCTAGTCTCAAACTCCTGGATTCTTCTTTGTTTTGGCCATCAGTGTCCATGTCTCGCAGCCATATAAGAGGATGGAGACCACTAGTGACTTGTAGAGCCGGAATTTTGTGTGGAATTTGATGTTGCTCTTCCACACTCTGTTCAGTCTGGCCATCGCTGCTGATGCAGTGTTGATCCTGATTCGGATTTCTGCTGTGCAGGTACCATCTTTGGACAGGATTGCTCCCAAGTACCTGAAGCTGGTCACTTCTTCCAATGGGCTCACCATTCATGGTTATGTTGGCACTGCTGTTAGTCGTGCTGTTGACCATGACATCTGACTTCTCTGTGCTGACCTCCATGCCGTAGGCACTTGCTCTTGTGACAAATCTGTTTGTAAGATCCTGGAGCTCGGTGTTGCTGCCCCCCCATGAGGTCGATATCGTCTGCGAAACGAAGATTGCAGACCGTCCTGCCACCAGTGCTGAAGGAGGTGTGGTGTTTTCTCGGGGTCTCTTGCATGATTCTCTCCAGAAAGATGTTGAAAAGACTGGAGATAGTAGGCACCCTTGCCTGACTCCGACTGTGGTCAGGAAGAACTGGTCCTGCTGGCTATTGAGAAGTACTGTGCTGCTGGAGTGTTCGTAGAGGGCCTGGATGACTTGGACGAGCCTGTCATCAATGTTGAAGTCTCTGAGAACCTGCCAGAGGCCGTTGTGCCACACCTGATCGAATGCCTTCTTAAAGTCGATGAAGTTGTGGAAGAGGTCCTTTTGTGTTGTAGATGCTTTCAATCAGGCCTCGGCAGTTGAAAATTTGTTCCACAGTGCTCCGCCCTCTTCTAAAACCTGCTTGTTCTTCTGATAGCAGTTCCTCAGCCTTGGATTTCAGTCGGTTGGGGATGATGCGAAGCATGACTTTGCTGGGGTGGCTGATCAGACTTATAGTCCTGTAATTTGGGCATTGTTTGAGGTTGCCCTTCTTGGGTAAGGGAATCACCAATGACTGGGTCCACTCTGTTGGCCATTTTCTTCCTGTCCAGATCTTCTGATATAGCATTGTTAGTGCCTCTGTGGTCTCTTTCCCTCCGTTTTTTTCACAAGCTCAGCTGGGACATTGTCCATTCCTGGGGATTTCCCTGGCTTCAGACTCTGTATCGAGGCCTCAACCTCCTCCATCAGTACTTGGAGGCTGTTCTCACTGTCTGCGGGTCGTTTGTTGTCCTGCAAAATGGATGTGTCTGGGTTGAGCTGGTAATTGTAGAGGCCCTCACAGTATTCTGTCCACCTCTTCAGGACTTCTTCATTCTCTGTCAGTAGCTTGCCATCCTTATCTTTGATGACCGCTGATCTTGTCTGGTTGGTCTATTGAGGGTCTTGAGTGTGTTGTAGGCTTCTTTGCTGTCCCCTGCTTCCATGCCTTTCTCGATTGCTTTGCACTGCTCCTCTATCCAATTTTCCTCGGCTGTCTTCATCTTCTTCCTGACTTCTCTGTTCACCTGTTGGTACTGCATCCTGGCTTCGTTGCTGTAGTGTTTTCTTTCCTCTTAGTTCCCGCCTCTTGTCACATAGATCTAAGACCCCGTTTGTAACCCAAGGCTGTATCTTCTTTTGCTTCTTTCCCACAACTTCTTCAGCTGTTGTAGTTAGCACCTCTTTGATGTTATTAGCAAGGGTCTACATCGCTGTCCACTAAGTTTGAGGGCAGCAAACTTCCCGCCTACTTGAGCCTGGAACACCTCTGCAATTTCGGGGTCCTTCAACTTCTCTAGGTCAAAGCGAATGTGGGGTTTTTTTGGACAACGCTTACTTCAGCTTGAGCTTGAAGGTTGTCAGGGACAGGATCATGATCGCTACCAATGTCGGCGCCTGGGAATGTTCTTGTTTTTGCTTTGTTGATGCTGGAATTGTAGCGTTGTGGGGCCAGAATGAAGTCTACTTGGTTGTGAACTTGCCCATTTGGTGAGTGCCAGATTGCGATTCTGGACAGCTTGTGTGGTGGAGAGAGTGTTAGCTAGGGTAAGTCGATGGCTTTTGGCAAACTCCAGCAGTCTAAGGCCTCTGTCGTTGGTTTCACCAATGCCGAATTTTCCTGCTGTTCCTGCCCAATTCCGGTACGCATTTGGGCCAACCTTGGCATTCCAGTCTACCTGGATTATGAGCATGGCTTTCTTTGGCACTGCTGCTATGATGGAGTCAATCTGCTCATAGAACTCGATTTCCTCGTCGTCATGGTCTGACGTTGGAGCAT
>JADBJO010012741.1:25623-40623 GCA_016801955.1 Conus betulinus | reverse complement strand
GTCAAAATATTAAAAAAAAAAAAAAAAGAAAAAAAAAAACAACAAATTAAGACAAGATTACTACCAATCTTGGTGTCAATAAGTATGGGTATGGGAGAAAGGAGAGTGGGTTAGAGGATTCTTAAACAGCAGGGTTGCCGTGGCACAGTCAGTCTCAGAGGCGAAGGCGATGGTGATGTCAATACTAGTGGTGGTAGTATCAATACTAGCAATATTATTACTGAATGGTACTACTAAGATCGATAGTGGAGGTTAGTGTAATAAAAGCACGATACAGAATTATATTTAGAAAATACATTTTATAATAATAACAAATAAATAAATAAATGAAACATTAAAAAAATTTAATAATAATAATGATAATAAACGCATAAATAAAAAATTGAAAAATAATGGTAATAGAATAAATAGATGAACATAAAAATAAAAATAAATAAAAAAAAATAAAAAATAACAATGTTAATATTTATGGTACTAAAGGCATTAATTCTGATAGTAAGGAGGAAAACAAAACAAGCAAACAAAAACAACGAAAACAACAACCAAGGGGGGAGAGAGAGAGGGGGAGGACAGGAAGAACAGAAAGGAAACGGAAGATATAAGTTATGGGAAGGATGGAATCCAATAGGTATATTAATAATTGCAGTAATAGTTTTGCGCACGCGAGAGAGAGAGAGAGAGAGAGAGAGAGAGAGAGAGAGAGAGAGAGAGAGAGAGAGAGAGAGAGAGAGAGAGAGAGTGTGTGTGTGTGTGTGTGTGTGTGTGTGTGTGTGTGTGTGTCCCACTGTGTGTGTGTGTGTGTGTGTTGTGTGTGTGTGTGTGTGTGTGTTTGTGTGTGTGTGTGTGTGTGTGTGTGTGTGTGTGTGTGTGTGTGTGTGTGTGTGTGTGCGTCTGTGTGTGTGTGGATATGTGTGTGTGTGTGTGTGGTGTGTGTGTGTGTGTGTGTGTGTGTGTGTGTGTGTGTGTGTGTGTGTGTGGGGGGGGGGGGGGGGGGGGGGGCGCCTAGTTATCAACATTTCCACAACATATGCACAGGGAAGAGAGAAGATGGAACAGGAGTTCATGTTGAAGAAATAGTGAATGAAAATAAAAGAAAACCAAATGAAGAGAAGGAATTGGAGTGGACAAGTATCTGAGTAAACAATAGACTGATGTGAGAAATAGAGAGGGTGTGGAGAGAAGGGAAAGGAAGATAACTATGAGTTATGTGTAAGGTAAATAGTGGGATATATGGTATTATGTGTGTTTAGTGGGGAAGATATTGTGGGCCAAGACTGAAGTGGTGGGTTGGTACATGTAACTTTAAGGTGTTGATGGTATGAGGGTGGAGGGAAGAAGGGGATGGGTTTATATACTGACTGGGGGAGGGGGGGGGGGAGCAACATATTCACACCTATACACAATCTCCCTCTCTCTCCCTCTCTCTCTCTCTCCTCTCTTTCTCTCTCTCTCTTCCCCCTCTCCCCCTCCCTCTCTCTCTCTCTAAAAATTAAGTTATTGTATCTAAATATTACCATTATTTTAATTTTACAATTTTCAATAACTTTTAGAGATAATTTTTTAGAGAGAGAGAGGGAGGGAGAGAGGGGGAAGAGAGAGAGAAAGAGAGGGAGAGAGAGAGAGAGGGAGAGAGAGGGAGATTGTGTATAGGTGTGAGTATGTTTCTCTCCCCCCCCCCCCCCCCCCCAGTCCCCAGTCAGTATATAAACCCATCCCCTTCTTCCCTCCACCCTCAGACCATCAACACCTTAAAGTTACATGTACCAACCCACCACTTCAGTCTTGGCCCACAATATCTTCCCACTAAACACACATAATACCATATCTCCCACTATTTACCTTACACATAACTCATAGTTATCTTCCTTTCCTTTCTCTCCACACCCTCTCTATTTCTCACATCAGTCTTTTGTTTACTCAGATACTTGTCCACTCCATTTCCTTCACTTCATTTGGTTTTCTTTTATTTTCATTCACTATTTCTTCAACATGAACTCCTGTTCCATCTTCCCTCTTCCCTGTGCATATGTTGTGGAAATGTTGATAACTAGGCGCACCCCCCCCACACACACACACACACATATCCACACACACACACACACACACACACACACACACACACACACACACACACACACACACACACACACACACACACACACACACACACACACACACACACACACACACACACACACACACACACACACACACACACACACACACACACACACACACACACACACACACACACACACACACACACACACACTCACTCACTCTCTCTCTCTCTCTCTCTCTCTCTCTCTCTCTCTCTCTTTATATCTTCCGTTTCCTTTCTGTTCTTCCTGTCCTCCCCTCTCTCTCCTCCCCTTGGTTGTTGTTGTCGTTGTTTTTGTTTTGTTTGTTTTTGTTTCCTCCTTACTATAAGAATTAATGCCTTTAGTACCATAAATATTAACATTGTTATTTTTTTATTTATTTTTTTTTATTTATTTTCATTTTTATGTTCATCTATTTATTCTATTACCATTATTTTTCAATTTTTTATTTATGCATTTATTATCATTATTATTATTAAATTTCTTTTTAATGTTTCATTTATTTATTTATTTGATTATTATAAAAATGTATTTTCTAAATATAATTCTGTATCGTGCTTTTATTACCTTAACCTTCACTATCGTTGTTAGTAGTACCATTCAGTAATAATATTGCTAGTATTGATACTACCACCACTAGTATTGACATCACCATCGCCTTCGCCTCTGAGACTGTTGCCACGGCAATCCTGCTGTTTAAGAGTCCTCTAACCCACTCTCCTTTCTCCCATACCTATACTTATTGACACCAAGATTGGTAGTAATCTTGTCTTGTTTTTTTTTTTTTTTTTTTTTTTTTTTTTTTTTTTAAATATTTTACCCATTATTAGTATTCCTATCAGTAATATTATTTTCATCATTACGACTTTGGCTCACACATTATTTCCCTTCCGACAGCCTCGTTCTCATTCAACGCTTTCTTCCTTGCTTGAACTCAGAAGCAATCTGAAGCGATCAAAGCTAAGTGCATTTTCGTTATTTTGTTCGTCTCTGTTTCACCTGAAGAAGACCTAAGAGCGTCGTTTCACTTTGCGCTTAAGTAATGTTTGAAAAGCTGAAAAATGTTCTTCCTGTCCGTAAATCAATTTTAAACGAACCGGACTAACAACAGAAAGATTACAAGAATTTGGATATCTTGACCCCACTATTGTGCACTGATTTTTTTTTTTAAGTAAGGATAGCCTTTGTCTAGCATTTGTTTATAAGATATTCAATATGGGAATCTCCAGTTTAATTTAGGAGTGAAAAGAACACCTACAAATTAAACATCACTGGAATATTGAAGAGTTCTATTGTCTAGCACAAGTTGAGGCAAAACCTTTGGATTTTTACGATTTTTAAAAACATTAATTGTGTCTTTCTCTCCTGATAGTTCTAGGCCCTTTTTTGGTTCATATATTTATTTAGGTTGTCAATTGCCATTTAATATAGTTTTTGTACATATGATATGGTTCTCTTATTTGTTTTTTATGTTTGTGTTCATCTGCATTGCAAAACATATCATCGGCATATTGCACTACATGCATATTTTTAGATAGTATATTAGGAAGATCGTGAATGATAATTGTAAATAGAATAGGCGCAATAGTGGAGCCCTGAGGGATGCCAATGTCAATATCTTTAAATGAAGAGTAACATTTGCCAACCCTAGTACAAACTGATCTCTCAGATAAGAAAGATTTTATGAACTGATACATTGCACCATTAATCCCAATATTTTTCAACTTATAAGGTAAACGAAAATGCCACACACTATCATATGATTTTCTAATGTCAAAGAAAGTAGCAAGTGTACTTTTTCTACGAGCAAACTGTTTTTTTTAACATGACTTGCAATTTTTACAAGGTGATCAATTGTACTTCTACCTTTACTGAAACCTGCTTGATTGTTGGGAATTATGTTTTTCTTTTCGCAATAATGTAAACGCGTTTTTTCAACTATCTGTTCTAATATTTTTCCAACTTGAGATATTAATGCTATAGGTCGGTAACTATCAACTGCATACCTAGGTTTACCTTGTTTTGGAACTGGAATTACAACTATTCTCTCTCCAGAAAGTTGGAAGAGTTCCATTTAACCAACATTTTTGGTAAAACCATGAAAGTAATTTCTTCCAACACAGAGGAAGGTGGCATAACAACTGATATGAAATTCCATCTAATCCAACAGCTGTCTTATTCGAGGAGAATGACATTAGTGCTTCTATAAATTCTACAAATGTTATAGATGCATTTAAGCAATGGTTTGGATCTGGTGTAGGATCACAATAAGTATCCTTTTCCTCCTCTTGTTCTCTGTAACTTTTGGTATCTGTATGTAGTCTAGCTGATGAGTTTTTTTTCTTTTTTTTTTTTAAGCTTGTACAAATGCTTCAGCTTTCTCTGATGATGTTGGAATAGTATTTTTTTTCTCGTTTAATAGGATATGAAGGTAGATCATACTTGTTTTTTTAATTGCTTTACCTTTTTCCATACTCTTTGTATGTCCTTAGATGAAGATATTTCTGAATGACAGAAATGATTGAAATAGAGACGTTTTGCTATTGCGACAACCCTATTACTGTGGCTTTTTCCACGTTTTCATTTCAGTAAAGTTTTCATCAGTTGTATCTTTGAGCCACGTTTTGTATGTTTTCTTTTTTATTAGATACGGCTTCTGCACATTCTTCATCCCACCAACTATTTCATCGATATTTTTTATATATAGAAGATTTGTACTTTGGCATTGCTTTCTCAGCTGCAGATATAATAGCTTTTCTAAAGTTGTTACAAAACACTTCAATATCTTCGTGTTCAATAATGCTGCGATCTATAGATAGAAGGGTTGGCTCATATAAACTCCAATCTGCATCATTACGTAAAAACTTTGGTATCTTATTTTCAACTTCTGCTTCTTCATCAACTATTTGCTCGTGTATTTTCACAACAATAGGAAAATGATCACTCCCTAACGAATCATCTTCTTCTGTTGTCCAAGTAGTATTGATGGCCAAATCAGGAGAAATTAATGTGAGATCGATGGGGGTTGGTCTATGCGTTGATATATCAGGCACTCGTGTTATTCTGCCGTCATTCATTAATACTAAATTAGAATCAACAGTATTTTCAACAATCGATTGCAAGATATAACAGCAATCAGGTTCCCAAAAATGGAGAATGCGCATTGGAATCACCCAAAATTATCCATTTCTTATTTATATCAGGAATATGTTTTATCCAACTTTCTTGCAGTAGAGCATCTGGGAGCACAACTACTTGGGCTTCTACAACATCAACGGGCCTTATTTTCGTATCCGTCATGGTGCTACCTGTTCAATTTGCTTTCTCTAAAAAGTCATAACAAATTGTTTTGATTTTTCAATAGTGTTGAATGAACTTAGCTAACAATTCTTTGAACACAATGGCTACCAGACTAAAGAGGTCATTCAGTTAAAGAAGGCTACTCACGGTGCGCGTAGCTTTCGTCGGCAATCCGGCCGACTTCTTCAGCGCAACTGCTGGGTTGAGAACTGGATTTAGTGCGCACCACCGTGAGCAAACAGTGCGACCGAATGGGTGAGGAGTACACCGATGGCAGGTTGTGCCGGCCCCGGTTGCGTTTAAGGGTGGTGTTCCTGGCGGCGATGTGGACTGCCTCCTTTACTCCCCTCTGGAACCATCTTGCTTCTGTGTCGAGCACTTGCACATTGTCCTTTTCAAATTGATGTTGGGCGTGGGTCAGATGTTCACCCACTGGAGAGGACTCATGTTTGTGTTCCTTTGGTCTCTTGTGCACGTTGCGCTCAGTTCCATCAATGTAACTATGGTCACAGTCCTGGCAGTCTATCTTGTATATCACCCCTGATTTGTCCAATATGTGTTTTTGTCCTTGGGGTGGACTGACTGGCTTCTGATGGTGTTGGTGGGCTTGGAGTTGACACTGACTCCCAACTTTCTGATCTTCCTGCTGAGAGCTTCAGTGACGCCGCTGACGTACGGCATGGAGACGTGTCCTCTCGAAGGGGTTTGACGTTCAGTGGAGGGATGGGGTATGATTTTCTTTGCCCCCCCGGATATCCCAGGCCCACTTCTGGTATCCCGATATACTTAACACTTTCTCGATGTGCTCTTCTTTCTTCCCTAGCGGTGTCAGTGGAGCAGGTGGTCTTCGCTCGATCGGTGAGGGTGCGATTGACTCCCAGCTTGTGTTTCAGTGGCTGGTGACTGTCAAATTGCAAATACTGGTCTGTGTGGGTCGGCTTTCTGTAGTGGAGAAGGCGAGGCCTGTCTCTGTCCGGGTAATGCAGGTGTCCAACATCGCGATACTGCCGTTCTCTTCTACCACATAGGTGAACTTGATGGAAGGATGGTGGTTATTGAGATGGGTTGTGAAGTCTTCGACCGCTGATCTTCTTTTTAGTGCAGTCATGGTGGTGTCGTCCATGTAGCGCCCCCAGTAGCGAGGAGGGGTGTGGAACGATGCCAAGGCTTTCTCCTCGAAGTCTTCCATAAAGAGGTTAGCCACAATAGGACTCACAGGGGACCCCATGGCTGCACCCTCGGTCTGTTGGTAGAACTGTCCTTCAAAGGGTGAAGTAGGTGGTGCTGAGGCAGCAGGATAGCAGATCACAGATGTATTCACTGACAGGTTGGTGCGCTGCTGAAGGCTGTTGTCGTCCTGTAACCTCCCTCTGATGATGTCAATACTGTCCCTAACAGGGACACTGGTGAACAGTGCTGTGACATCATAGGACACCAAAATCTCATCAGGCTGTGGTACAAACTTTAACAACTTCTTCACCAGGTCTGCACTGTTGGCAATGGAATGTTCTGTCTTTCCTACCAAAGGCGAGAGGATGTCTGCAACAAAGCGGGCCGTCTCATACATCAGGGATCCCCTAGATGCAACAATGGGACGGAGGGGTACATCTCTCTTGTGCACTTTAGGCATTCCGTAGAACTTCGGCACATCCGTAGCTGAGGGGTACAATCTGCGGTAGTGTTTCCGAAGAGAGTTCTCCTGACTTCTGCAGGCCATGCAGTAGTTTGGTCAGGCGCGCAGTATACTTGTTGGTGGGATCTTTGTTCAGCTGTTGGTAGGTCTCCTTGTCTTCTAATAAATTATGGGCCTTCTCATAGTACTGTCCCTTGGGTAGGATGACTGTGGCACGGCCTTTGTTCATGTCAGATCAGACTTGAATTACAGTCCTCTAAAGTTATTATTCAATCAGTCAACTAATGTCATTGAAAACTTTTTTGCTGCTTCCATATCATTAAAGGTGAACAAAGATTCAGTGCAAACATACTTCCTGTTTACTATGCAAATGGGCCAATACTGACAATACTTCCTCCATTTTCTGTGCAAGATTGCCAGTTACAGTTAAGTGTTTTAACTGAGATGAATGTTTATAATTGTTCTGTTCCCAATACGAAAATTAAAGATATTTAAGCCCATGTTTTACTGTGATTTCGATGTTTGCATACCCTGCATTAACATAATGGACTCGTCGTCATTTTTTTTTCCCCCTTAAGCAATGCTCAGTGTTTAAAAACTCTGAATTTCCTTTGAGTGTCACACACACACACACACACACACACACACGCACGCACGCGCACGCACACACACACACACACACACACACACACACACACACACACGTGCGCACGCAGGCACGCACGCATTCCTCTCTCTCTCCCCCCCCCTCTCTCTCTCTCTCTCTCGCTCTCTCTCTCTCTCTTCTCTCTCTCTCTCTCTGTGTGTGTGTGTGTGTGTGTGTGTGTGTGTGTGTGTGTGTGTGTGTGTGTATATATATATATATATATATATATATATGTGTGTGTGTGTGTGTGTGTGTGTGTGTGTATGTGTCTGTGTCTCTGTGTGTGTGTGTGTGTGTCTGTGTGTGTGTGTGTGTGTGTGTGTGTATGTGTGTGTGTGTGTGTGTGTGTGTGTGTGCGTGCGTTGCAAAATAGTCATTTACAATACTGTTTCTAGAAAACAGATTTACACAGAGACTTAGAAGAAGGTGCGGTGACATGGCATTTAACACACTACATTGACAATCGTCACTTTACTTTACTTTACTTTACTTTACTTTACTTTACTTTACTTTACTTTAGTAATGCAGCTGTAGTCAGGCTAGTCACCTATCAGCCGGTCGCTGCAGTTGGTGCTTGTCCCTTCTTCTTCATTGTTTGCACACTCAGCTAGTGACAGGTTGGTGCGCGCGGGTTCGGGTGCTTGAAACCAGTCGGAGTCCAGGGAAAACTTATACTCTGCCCATACTTTGTCAATCCTGGTCTTGAAAACGTTGAGTGAAGACGCAGACACCACATGTTCAGGCAGCGAGTTCCAGGCATTCACTACCCGGGACGCTGAAAAAATGCTGGCGAACTGCCATTCTGACTAAGGTTTTTTTTTTTTTGTTTTTTTTTTTTTGTTTTTTTTTTTTTTTTTTTTCCAATTTAAGACTGTGGCCTCGAGTGTGTGAGTGGAGATAGCGCGGAAGAATGTCCCCTGATACAGTATGGATTCCAGTCAGGTACTTGTAACACTCAATCGTGTTGCCTCTCTAGACCTCCGGAAGTACAGTGAAGGCAGATCCAGTCTTCTGAGACGTTCACAGTAGTCCAAGTTCTGAAGCTCTGGGATGAGTCTGGTTGCCCTGCGCTGAACTCTTTCTAGCTGCTCTTCATCGCCTTTGAGACGAGGGGCACCTGGCACAGACTACATTCCCGTACTCCAGGTGAGGGCGAATGATGGACTTGTACAGGGTAGGGAGGGACACAATGTCGAGAGCTGTAAAAACCTCTCCGGATAAGTGCAAGGAGTTTGTTCGCTTTCTCGACCTGAATGTTGACATGCTTGCTGAACCTCAGATCGCTGTCAATACTTACACCTAGGTCTTTTTCTGGAGACACAGTTTCTAGAGTGATACGTTTGCCTTTTGATATCATCTTGCACTCACAAGGGTCACTGTTTTTTTCCCAATGTGCATGACCTTACACTTATCCGCATTGAATCTCAGTTGCCACAGGTCAGACCAGAGCTGAAACCTGTCTAAATCCTCCTGGAGAGTGACTGAGTGGTCGGGTACTCTGCCGAAATTGTTTATATCATCCGCAAATAGAAATGTGGCAGAATGGACAGCGCCAGGGAGGTCGCTCACGAAGCACACGAACAAAAACGGCCCCAATACACTTCCCTGAGGAATTCCGACTGCACGGTCCCCCAAGACGACTCCTCGCCATTCACCACAACACGTTGTTTTCGACCAGTCAGAAAGTGTCTCACCCACGTGAGAACCTGCCTCTCGACACCATAGCCCTGAAGTTTTCTCAACAACGTTCATGAGGAACAGTGTCGAATGCTTTTGCAAAGTCAAGGTAGATGGTGTCGACACAACCATCGGCCTCTAAGACTGACGTCCAAAGATCAAGCACTGAGATCAAATTGGTTGAGCAACTCCTACCACTCATGAACCCATGCTGACAGTTGCTTAACAGGTCATTCTGACTGAAATGTTCTATAAACTGGTCTCTGATGAGGGATTCCAACACCTTACAGATCACACTTGTCAAGCGCACTGGACGATAGTTGCCTGGGATTGTCTTGTTGCCTTTTTTTTTGAAGATGGGTGACACATGAGCCAGCTTCCACTCAGAAGGTGTAACGCCTTCCTGTAGTGACTTGTTCATCAACGTTGCAAGGGGGGAAGCTAACTCACTAGCACAGTGTTTAAGAATGGGTGGCGGTATACAATCCGGACCCGAAGCCCTTGTTGGGGTTCAGTTTCAGGAGTTTCTTGGGCACATCTTCTACTGCAATGTGGATGTTGTCTAACTTGGAGCTAACAGCTCTCTCCTGGAACTCGGGTAATACACTAGTATCTTCCCTGGTGAAGACCGAACAGAAGAAATTGTTTTTAAAACCTCAGCCTTGTCCTTATCAGACCTAGCAAAGCTACCATCCTCGCAGACTAGATCTGCTATGCCGCATTTTGTGTTCAGTTAACTTTTGGCATAGCTGAAAAAAAAAGCCTTGGGGTCTCGCTTTGATTCGTAGGCTATCTTTCTCCCAAGGTAACGCACTGCCTTACGACACGACACACTCCCATTTGGCTTGGTTCCTCGCTTTTGCGTAAACAGCATAGTCTTTTCCATCTTTTGTATCTGCATATACCTCATGAAGGTAAAAAGCTTCTTCTTGACCTTAGCCAGGGCCCTCTCGTTCATCCACAGTGGCTTTCTAGGCCTACTGCCGGGTCTGCTTTTGGGAATAGAACTGTCCATGCTGCACTGTATCTTGTCTTTGATCACAGACCACATCTCTTCACATGCTAATCCTTCAAGAGCTATCTCCCAATCCACTGACCGAAGGTCGTTCTTGATACTATCCCAATCAGCTTTGTCATATACATAACGAGGCTTATGTGTTTTCTCTTCCTGCATATAGCAGTTCAACTCAAAGACCAAAGGAGAGTGATGACATTTCCCAAAGGGAGGCTCAAAATTCACTTCATCCACCATACTTTCTTTGTTGGTAAAGATGATCAAGAATATTAGCCTGCTGGTCAACTCTGTGATGTGTTGCTTCCAGCACATGCTGGTGTAGAAAACAGTCTCTGGGACCTTCTAGGAAGGAAGCCCCCACTTTGGTCTCACACACACAGTCATCAGACCACTTAATATCCGGAAGGTTGAAGTCCCCACAAATCAAGATATGTGAGAACTGTTTATTACACACTGTTCTGAGATCCTTAATGATGAGGTCATCATTTGCCGTATCACTGTTTGGTGACCTGTATACACAACCTATCAGAAGTCTGTCTTCACCCACAAGGCCTATCTCACACCAGAGTGATTCTTCACCGGCACAAGTTTCATTCACCGGACTAGGCGTAGCTTTTAAACAGCACTTTACACAAATCAGTCCACCTCGTATACCTTTGTTGCATCTGCTGAACAGATCATAACTTTGAAGTTGTAGCTCACAGTCCTGTACTAGAATAATACAGTTCTTTGGTGTGGCTTCCGTCACACACAAAAAAAAAACAACAACAACAACGTCTGGCTTGTGGACGGAAATACACACCTCGAGCTCATGTCTCTTGTTTAGAATACTATCAGCGTTTGAATACAAACATTTCAACTTAGAAGAAGATGCAAAAACAGAAAGAATCATTCTGTACATTGTTTACATTTGGAACATTCTTACTGGGCTTGTTTACTGGTTGGCTCCGGCTTGCCCTAGGCGCTGCCGGGATCCTCCCCTTGCGACATTCACCAGTTTTCCCTTCTGAATGACCCACTTGGACTCCTCCCCCAGATCTTCTGCTTCCCGTCTTTTCGTGTCCCTTAACTCGAGTAGTGCCTTCCACTCCCTTCTTTCTAAAGGGGTCATGTCCTTGCTGATATAGGTGTCTGTGCCCTTCAACTTCTTCGCAGGTTTGAGACTCCTACCCGCATGACTCACTGGCTTGGAAGCGGATCTTCAGAGGCCTAGGGCCTTCTCCTTTCTTCCCAATTCTGACCGGACGCTCGAACGCACAGTTATCAACTCCGATCCGCTCAAGAGCCGACTCGACCTGTTCAACATCATCTGTAACCCTATCCTTAGTATCAACTTTGTCGCTCTCTGCAATGTTGAAAAAGATCAGATTCTGCTTTCTCTCCTCCCTCTCCTGAACTTCACGGGCACTCTCAATAGCCCCGCCTGGCTCTGTTTTTGTTACCTTGTCCGCAATTTCTTTGTTGAATTCCTCATGGACTACCTTGAACTGACTGAGATTCTTCACCGGCACACGTTTCATTGACACCACCTTCTCAACCCTGTCTAATCGTTTCTCTAGCTCATCGTTCTTATCCATAAGTGTTTGTACGATTCTAAGAACGTCGAGGGCCTTGGGGTTGTATGTCCTGCAAAACCAGTGCAGGCTCTCGCCTCCTGAAACGATGATTCTGCAGGCCTCAGCTGACAGCCCCTGGCAGTTAGCGTGATACCAACGGGCGTAGTACTCACACATCAATGCATTAGCTTTTGAGTCACATTTTTATCACAAGTGCCACATTTTGCATTGTGTTTAGAGTTCAGGGCGTGAGCCTGGTCGGAGTTCTGAGACGGTCTTCTGACGTTCGAAATGTCCGCCATACAGGACTCTAACTAGGTTTTGGATTCCGCGGCAAGTACAAAGTTGTAAACAAAAGCAAAACAGTTTCGGAATCTGGACACCAAGCCTACTGAAAAAGCCACAAGGCAATCTGTCACACACAGACTGCTTCTGTCCTTGAAAAAATAGCAGGCTTATCAAACTCGAGACCTAGAAGTCGGTAGAGGCAAAAAAAAAAAAGAACGAACTCACCACGAGGGCATCCGCCATCTTGCCCCATCCAGCCACGCTCACAGCAAAACCCAAAACCCGTTCTATCACCTCAATTTTCAGTCGAACAATGACCAACAATTTCCCAACGCAGTCCAGGACCTCTAATCACAATCTCTGCCAATTTTGATACAATACCACGATGACTTTTGGCAAAGTACAATAAAAAAAAAAAAAAAAAAAAAAAAATGTCTCTTTCTCAAACCGTGTTGCCAAACCCGCGCATGACCTCCTTTTGTTTGTTACAACAAACAGTAACAACAAAGGAAGGCAAAACCGGAGTTTTCAAGCTAAAACCTAATTAAGTTCGTCTTGTAGAAGTTCGGCAAAACACCAGAAAATAACGAACACTTTGTCCAGCATTTCTCTGATTGTTTGCATCAATACTTGCCTTCATTTTTCTTCGCATTCATACGTTAAACTTCGATATTTCTGCTGATCTCTCCCAGGTTACTGACACCCCACAGGCAATTTTTGCTCATTCTGTATTGGCAAAGCCCATTAAAATTCAATTAACGTGTGGATGCAGTTGTCTGGAGCACGCCAGCTAACTGATAAAGGCATCCCATGAAGCTAAAGTCAGCTGCCTAAAGGACACAAATGGGCCGAATACACAAGAGGGCCGGAATAGTTCGGTGATGTAGTGCCGGATTCGTAATCTTGGTGATCCTGGGGTTGTGGGTTTAATTCTCCACCGGGTCGTTTAGATAGAGTGCGTGTGTGTGTGTGTGTGTGTGTGTGGGGGGGGGGGGGGGGGGGGGGGGGGGGGGGGGGGGGGGGGTTCCCTCAGAGTTAACATTGTTTCTGACTCCATTTCTCAAGCAGTCCTTCGAAAAAGACTATAAACCGAGGTTCCTTGTGCGAACGCACGCATAACATCTTGCACACACCTAAAATCCCATCACCAACTTTCGGAAGTGAAGGCTAGTTTGGTCGTTGGTATGGATGACACGTTACCCATAGCATGCGGAATGCGTGCAAAATCGAAAGAATGGGAGTTGTTAAATTGAATGAGCGATATTGACTGAATAACACGGGACACAACTGAATGAAGCGTCAATATGTAGCTCTTCAGTCGGCTCTGCCTAGGTAGGCAGCCCGTTGTGTAAACGAGAAATGCGGATTGCAAAGCGCTTAGAGTTTGGTCTCTCAGCGGGGTTAGCCACTATATACGTATTCTTATCATAAGTACTCTTAAGAAATTGTCAGTGACATCTCACGACCTGCATTTTCGGCTTTTTTGCATCATGCCTATTTCTGCGTTCACCTTCACCAGTGTGGCATTGTATACGGACAACTCTGTGTACCCTGCAGCATATTATCCTCTTCCTGAGTCCCACAATGAACGGGGGATACAGATGAGTGAGGGGATTAACAAAGGACTGAAGACAACAGACCACACAGGGTTTACAGATGGGCGAGCACAGAAATAAATGGCGAAACGATACAGACCACAGAGCACAGGGGGTACAGATGGGTGAGTGAATAAATACCGACTAAAGACAACAGACTACAGTGGAAAAGTTGACATAGTGATGGAAAAAAAAAACAATTAATTACTAAATAGAATAGACCATAACGCAAATGTTTACATAGAAATGAGTGAATAAATGAATGACCAAAGAGAACAGACCAAAGAGCACACAGCTTACAGATGGGTCAGTGAATTAATAAATGAATAGACAGAACACACCACAGTACATAGGGGATACAACTCGGTGAGTGAACGAACGAATGCCTAAACAGAACAGACGACTGTACACAGGATTTCCAAATGGGTGTGTACATAAATGAATGACTGAACATACCAGACCACAACACACACAGCTTACATACGGGTGGGTTTAATACATAAATGAGAACTAAATAGAACAGACCGCAGTACACAGGTTTTCAGATGGGTGAGTTAACAAATACATGACTAAACAGAACGGAACAATGCGCACCCAATTACTGATGGCGAGCGAAATAACAACATGACTAAACAGAACGGACAATATATAGTGCACAGAAATTACAGGACGGGGGGGGGGGGGGGGGGGGGGGGAATGCATGAACAAATAGAAGAGACCACAGTGCATGTGGATGACAGAGGGAAGAGTTGAATACACGGATTAACAGAACAAGTCACATTTTTACGATGGTTCCATGCAAGTTTTGATCAAGAAGACACTGCTGATATTGAATTTACTTACAATGCACGGGTTTCTGGTCTTCATTGTTGAGTGATAATGAAGGAAGTCATATACAGCGAAAGGACCAGTAGTAACATCAGCATCACTGGTGCAGTTGTGGCTTGTCACCAACTTGCTCTCTATTCGCTAAATTTCATCCTGCATCTTGTTGATGTTTTTAATCAGTCGTTCAGCAGGCCTGGCCAGTTCATATTATGTGCCACTTGCTTTGATATAGTCACACCTTCACCTTTAGTATCTAAGTCGTATAGAATGTTCTACGCCTTACGAGGAATTCCGAAGTCATCTATTTTTTATCAATTTGAACCAGTAGGGGATGCATCTGACAGCAGAAACGCTATAATG
>JADBJO010012741.1:13123-20623 GCA_016801955.1 Conus betulinus | reverse complement strand
GTCACAGTTAGAGAAATGATAGAAAATGTGTTAAGACAGGTCGCAGGCCCTTCCGAAGGGTGATGACATTAAAAAAAACAGATATTTAAGCATAAAAACTACTTGTTACTAGGATAGCAGTGTTGACATAACACCCTCATTCCAATACATTTATCAACTAAACACAACAGTCGGCACAAATTTCTCACAATACCTTCATTTTCATTCGTCATTTGCAGAGTCATACGTATCTGACATGAATTTGCATAGAGTTTAAATCGAATATAACCCTGCCGTAGATCACTAAGAGCAGGACAGAAAAAAACAAACAAAAAAAAAAAACAAAAATTTATTTCGTCATCGTTTTCTTTTTCACATAATGGGCATACCAGACTGCTGAGAGAGAGAGAGAGAGAGAGAGAGAGAGAGAGAGAGAGAGAGAGAGAGAGAGAGAGAGAGAGAGAGAGAGAGTTGATAACACTGTGAAAACCCAAAACACTGTTTTTGATTGCTTTCTTTTTGTTTCTTTTGTTTTGTTTCCTTCATTTTGTGTTGTTGTTCTGCATTTGTCTACTTGTCTTTCAACCTGTTTTATCGAAATCCTATAACTGAAAAGTTTTGAATATTGCTGTTGGATGTTCGGAATAAACTGCATTCTGTTTTAAAATTGTCATTGATATTTACAGAATGCATATGACTTCTTAAAAAAAAATCTACTCATCAGCTCAAGGGCAAGAAACGAGCAACCCAAATAATCTCCAATGCCAAAATCAACCACTGACAATGTTCTGGCAGGAGACTACGGTACCAATGATGTGGAACGACAGCTTTCTTAACATCACATCAAAACAACACCTTCACACCCAAACAGACTTTGCCTCCGCCTACCTCCAAAATGAGGTGACACACGCACTTTGGCTGACTGTCCCCCCTGTGTTGTTGACCTTGGGTTGCTATGGTAATGTGATGACCGTGTTGGTGATGCGGGGTATGCACACCTCAGAGTCCACTGGTTGTCTGTCTGTGTACTTCACGGCTCTGGCTGTGTCTGATTCTATCCTGCTCTGCTCCTCTGTGGTATTTTACTGGCCAGAAATGGCCTTCAACGCCCAAGTGGTCTATTTCCATTTCTCCTGCAAGACCCTCGCCTTCCTGTGTTTTACGTCTGGCATGACGTCGGCGTGGTTCCTGATGGCGATGACAGGACAACGGCTGACATCAGTGCTTCTGCCTCACCGTGTTGCAGTTCTCTGCACTGTGAGAAGAGGGAAGATCCTCACTGTCGCCATAACAACTTCTCTTGTGTCATCAATTCGTACGTGTTATTCAGTTACCGCGTGGTGCATGTAGAGAATGATTATGAAAATATGTGTGCATATTGATCAAGAGGCTGCAGATATATACAGATATCTGGATGCGCTATTGTCTTCAGCAATTCCGTTCGTCTTTCTAATCATGGCCAACTCTGTGTTGGTCTACAGAGTCATACAGTCTGTTCAGCTGTCTCGCAGAATGACGCAGAGACACAAACTCCAGACAGCCTCACGATCAGAGCAAGCAAGCTTCCTCCATGATGTTCACACTGATCATGATCTCTGCAGCCTTCCTCCTGCTCACTCTACCCTACCGCGGCTTTACGGTGTACTTAGAAATGGTGGGGTTCTACACAGGTGAAATTCAGGACGAAAGTCTGAATCAGAAGCTAGCTCTTGCAGAAAACTGTGTGTGTGTTACTGGCGATATCCAACACTGCAGTGAATTTTTTATATTTACGTGTTGAGTGGTAGGAAATTCAGGCAGGAAGCCAAACGGTACATGTGCCTGGCTTTTAAATTCAGGAAGGTGGGAGCACCTTCATCTTAGGTTGAATTTCATGTGATTTAGTACTGATTACATAGATATTGCTTTATTCCAAAATAGACAAGTTATCACGTTTTGCCATTTTTCCATGTTTTAATGTCATTATTCCTTTTCTTGACGTTTGAAACAATGCCAATACCAATCAAATCAGATAAAATTTCAGTTAAAAAAGGCACTCAGTTGACATCTTCTTCTTCTTCTTTGTCATGTTTACATACACTCATGCCTCTCTCCAATGCTGGCCTCAGCGTCGAGCTCATCTCCATCATTTTCTCACTAGCATAATCAAATTTGAACAAGAAATTTTTGTAAGCCTGTTTTTACAATAACACAATACCAAGTAGCAAAATACATTATTTTGTGATCTTTTTTTTTTCAGAACTTGTGTTTTCATTGTTAGAGAACCCCAGCTATTTTTTTTTTATATATAGTTGTTTTATACACCGGTAAGAGAGAGAGAGAGAGAGAGAGAGAGAGAGAGAGAGAGAGAGAGAGAGAGAGAGAGAGAGAGAGAGATTCTACGAAAAGCTCTAGCCATTGTCGGGCATACAAGTGTTCGAGTCTTCGCTGAGTTTGAGACTAGTCGATGAAAAGCTGCCATTGGTAGAATATTGCCTGCTGCATGTACGATTGAGTTCCTGTATGATTTATTGAACCCGGAGGTTAGTGGATTGTTTTTGTACTCCCAGTTCTTAAAGAACAGGGAGTACTTTAGAATGGGAACGAAGAAATGTTGTGTGTGTGTGTGTGTGTGTGTGTGTGTGTCTGTGTGTCTGTCTGTCTGTCCATCCACCCATGGTCAAAATGTGCTCCACTCGCTCCAGACAAAACTACTGGGCTGATCTTTCTGAAAATGTGTAGGTATGTTCATTATGGTCACGAATGATGCCGGATGTTTTACTTTACCGTTATAGCCGTCACTAACGGCTGTAACGGCCTGTAACGGTTTTTCTTCTTCATGGAATATCTCAGAATGTAGGTGGCTGGTCTTTGTGAAAATTAGCAGGTATGTTCATTATAGGTCACGAATGATATCCGAGATTTTAGTTTACCCCCGTTATAACCATTACTAACGGCTGTAACGGCCTGTAACCGTTTTTTTTCTTCTTTGTGGAATATCTCAAAAAGTACTTGGCCGATCTTTGTGAAAATTTGAAGGCAATTTCATTATGCGTCAAGAATAATGTCCGATGTTTTGGTTACCGTTATGTCTGTTACCAACGGCTGTAACGGCCTGTAACGGCTGTTGTTCTTCATGTAATATCTAAGAAAGTGCTTGGCCGAACTTTGTGAAAATTAGCAGGTACCTTCATTATGGGTCACGAATAATGCTCGATGCTTTAGTTTACCGCTATAGCCGTTACTAACGGCTGTAACGGCCTGTAACCGTTTTTTCTTCTTCATGAAATATCTCAGAAAGTACTTGGCCGATCTCTGTGAAAATTAGCAGGTATGTTCATTATGGGTCACGATGATGTCCAGTGTTTTAGGTTGCCTTTATATCCGTTACTAACGGCTGTAAGGCTGTAACGGCCTGTAACAGTTTTTTCTTCTTTATGGAACATCCCAGAAAGTACTTGGCCGATATTTGTGAAAATTAGCAGGTATGTTCACTACGGGTTACGGATAATGCCAGGTGTTTAGTTTACCGTCATATCGGATACTGATGGCTATAATGGCTCATAACGTTTTTTCTCTTTTTTCGGAATATCTCAGAAAGCACTTTGTTGATCTCACTGAAAATTAGTAGGTATGTTCATTATGGGTGACGCATGATGCCCGACGTTTTACTTTACCGTTATATCCGTTACTAACGGCTATAACGGCCCGTAATGGTTTTTCTTCTTTATGAAATATCTCAGAAAGTACTTGGCCGTCTTTCTGAAAATGTGTAGGTATGTTCATTATGGATCACGGATGATGCCCGCTATTTAAGTTTACCGTTATAGCCGTTACAAACGGCCCATAATGGTTTTCTTTCTTTATGGAAAATCTCAGAACGTTCTTGGCCAATCTTTCTGAAAATTTGTGAATGTGTTCATTATAGGTCACAGATGGCAGATGTTTACCAGAATAGCCATTACTAACGATTACACCAGCCCAAGACGGTTTTTTCCTCTTTATGGAATATCTCAATAATATTCAGGATAAACTGGGAGTACGTTTGTATGCTTTGCATCTCGTTTGTTCATATATTCTTCAACGTTCGTAAATAAAAGGATCCCCTTCGTTTCAATACTGCCTGGTGTTTTTCGTCGTCTGCCAGCCGAACACCTACCACAGGATCTGCAACGAACTCTTTTCAAGCTAAGCTACTGCACTTACCTTGTACTGAGGAAGCCATCATTTTAGCGTAAACCCTGTTGATAGAAGCTGTGACGACCATGTTCTTTTGCCTTTCTTACACCAAACTGTGGCGTTCAAATGAACGTGACTGTTCCAGTTAAAGGGACTTCTCCACATACAGACATCTTTATGTACAGCCATAAACAGCTACTTATGTGACACATTTCTGCACATTTCAAGAGCATAAGTGTATTACTTTTACAATAAGAGTTATTTTCTTTACAGAGTACATAAGAGATTCAGATTCAGATTTTTTTCCATATTTCATGTCTTTGCTCCAAGTGAAGGGGAGTAACTGAACAATCGCTTCACACAAGTTTCTTGTACCGATTATAAAGTCAGGATAGCATTTCACAAGATAGCAGTATCACGCAACTGAAACGCTTTGTTCAAGAAAATGATATATTTGCTATTTTCTGTTAAATGGGAAAGAGAGAGAGAGAGAGAGAGAGAGAGAGAGAGAGAGAGAGAGAGAGAGAGAGAGAGAGAGAGAGAGAAAGAGAAAAGCAGACAGACAGACAGACAGACAGAGAAAAAGGGACACAGGCAGAGACAGAAAGGCAGAGAAATAAAAAAGACAAATTGAAATGAAATATATTCAGGATAGACCAAAGCCCCTTCTGAAGGTGGATTACATAAAACAAATGTATAATAAGTATAAACAACAACCGCATGGTACACACACGCACGACGTACAGTCTGCTAAACATGTGCATAAAGTGCAACCTACTGACTCAGATATATCATTTTCATACTACGAAAGCAGTGCTCATGTTACATCGGCGCCCAACACATTTATCAACTAAACACAACAGCCCGACTGTTACAGGATCTATACAAATATATGCGCAAGTTCCTCACAACACTGTGATCTGTATTTATCAGTACAGTCACACGAAACCGGCATGAATTTGCATAAATTTTAAATGGAATATATTCCTGCCGCAGATCACTTAGAGCAGTACAAAAGAAGAAATGATGTATTTCGTCATCGTTTGCCTTTTTACGTAGTGTGCATATCAGACTGCTGCTCAGAGAGAGAGAGAGAGAGAGAGAGAGAGAGAGAGAGAGAGAGAAATTGCATAACACTGTCAAAAACCCGAAACTCTGTTTGTGATTGCTTTTTTGTTTCTTTTCCTTTGTTTGCTTCAGTTTTTGTGCGTGTGTCTGTTTGTCTTTCGACCTGTTTTATCGAAAGCCTGCATCTGAAAAGTTTGGTGTAAGATGTTCGGAATAAACCGCATTCTGTTTCACATTGTCTTACTGGTATTCACCGAATGTATGTGACTACTTTCCTTTAAAATCTACTCATCGACTCAAGGGTAAGAAATGAACAACCTAAATAATCCCAAACAACAAAATAAACCATTGAAAATGTTTTTGGCAGAGGACTATGGTATCGATGATGCGGAACGACAGCTTGCTTAACATCACATCGAAACAAAACATTCACACCCCAACAAACTTTGCCTCCGCCTACCTTCAAAACGAGGTGACGCACGCTCTATAGCAGATCGTTCCACCTGTTTTGCTATTGTCAGGTTGCTATGGTAACGTGATGACCGTACTGGGGATGCGAGGAATGCACTCCTCAGCTTTCATTGGTTGTCTGGACTTTTTACCGCTACTACGCTGTGAAAAAAAAAAAAAAAACTAACAAAAAACAAAAAAAAACAAACAAAAAACAAACAAACAGGGCGCACACACACACACACACACACACACACACACACACACACACACACACACTCTCTCTCTCTCTCTCTCTCTCTCTCTCTCTCTCTCTCTCTCTCTCTCTCTCTCTCTCTCTCACACACACACACACACACACACACACACACACACACACACACACACACACACACAGAGATCTATATCTATACCTATATATCTAGCTCTATACATATCTATGTGCAAAACATACAGAATCAGCCGTGACTGCCGGTGAGTCAGATCCAGTGGAAGAGAGGTCTAGGAGCTGGCAGTATGAACAGTTCTGTCTTCGAGATGGATTAGTATTGTCTCTACAAGCTGCCAGTGAATGACTTCGTGTTCAGGATATAGCATTGCTTGGTCATTCAGTGGTAGATGGCATCTCTTACGACATTCAAGTAAGGATTGTCCTGTACAATTTTTAGCCACTGAAAATGCTTGGTTTATTTAAACAGTTGAGCTGACAACTCTCACTGTTGACACTTTGTGATCTCCATTACATCCTTAAATGGATCCTGAAAGATAGGCTCAAAGATGTACCCTTATATTTTATACAGCATTTTAGTTTTCAGCAACTTGTTTCTTTACCACACTTTCTTTTTTCTTTTGACTTTTCTACCCTTCGCTGGCTGCTTTGGGGTGCTGCTGGATTTCGTTATTGAACCCTTGGTGGTGAGAATACCATTGAATTGTATGTTGCAGTATATCTTCATTTGATGCCAAGGGACCACAGACACAATCAGCTGACCCCCTGGTGAGTCCAATCCAGCGGACGAAAGGCCTAGGAACAGGCAATACGAATAGTTCTGTCTTCAAGATGTGTTAGGATGGTTTACATTGGCTGGTATTGAAGGTTTTCGTATCTATAATATGACTGTCCTTTCTCATTTTCGTTATCCCCCCCCCCCCCCACACACACACACACGCTCACCACCACCACCACTACTACCACCCACCACCACCAGCCCCTTCCCGACTTTTTTTCTCTTCGAGTCTTTGCCATTTTGATTATTAATATAATGATGAAGGAATTATTAATATAATGATGAAGGAATTATTAATCTGCACTTGTTTTCCCTCACTACAGAACTGTTCATCATATTGTTGCTTGGTCAATCAGTGAGAGACTTCATCTCTTACACGATCCCAGTAAAGGCTGTCTTACACAGTTCTTAGCTGCTGAAAGTGCTTGAGTTATTAACAGAGCTGACCACTCTGACTGTTGACACTTTTGATCTCCCTTCCATCCTTGAATGGATCCTTACGCATAGGCTCAAACATTTACCCTTATGTTTTTTTTTTTTTTTTATACATGATCTACGTTTTCCAGCAGCTTGTTTATTTACCGCAATTTCTTTTTGTTCGACTAACCCATCCCTGGCTGCTTTGGAGTGCTGTTCGTTTTTAGTGTCTGAACCTTTGATGATGAGAATACCATGTAATTGTAGACTGTTGTGTATCGTTCTTTAATGGCAAGGGATAACAGATACAATCAGTCGTGTCTTCTTGATGAGTTCGACTTAGCGGACGAAAGGCCTGGGGACATGCAATACGAACATTTCTGTCTTCAAGATGGGTTACGATGGTTTCCATAGGCTGCAA